>VWZO01009992.1:492-15353 GCA_013396975.1 Bucco capensis
GGGTTGACCTGGGCTGAGTGCTAGGTACCCACCAAGGTTCTCTATCACGTTCTTGCCCCACACCTCCCACGGCATGACAAGAGGGAGAGAACGGATGGAAACAGCCCATGGGATTTTAGTAAAGGCAGTTTAATAAGCAAAATAAAGAAAAGCAAGGCCACACGTGCAAAGCAAAGCAAAGCAAAATTGAGCTTTAGTCTCTACTTCCCATAACAGGCGATGTCTGGCCCTTTCCCGGGAAGCAGGGCTCTGGAACGCATAGTGGTTGCTTGGGGGGCAGATGTCTTCTTCCCGCCCCCTTCCTTCCCCCCCCTCTGCCTTTTATCCCTGAGCTGATGTCATATGGTATGGAATAGCCCTTTGGTCAGTTTGGGTCAGCTGTCTTGATTACATCCTCTCCCAAGATCTTGTCCACCCCATCGCCTTGGTGCTACGCCAGCCTTGCAGCAGTCACAACATCATGGGTTATCTTCAATCCGAGGCACAATGTTTCTGTAAACTGTATGGGGACATTAACTCCATCTCAGCCAAACCCAATACACATACAAACCACTCTTTAGTAGTTAATCTGAAAACCATGAGCTTTGGTTTAGGGAACACATAAGAAATATCATATATGTATGTATCTTTCAAAGAATGTGCATAAGTAATAATAATGCAGATAGGTAGGTATCAAAGAGAAAAACACACCCTTGCTGCTGTCATAGTCTTTCAGTGCTGTAGTTCAATAGCATATTAAGGCATGTCTAATTAAGTTTAAAATACAATCTTATTTTGATTCAAAAGTTATGTAAGAATAACAGATGTTTTGGCAAGGATTTTGGTTATTTAGCTGCTGGTCAGATGGTAGTTCTGTTTTAAAGGCACAAGAAACTCACTTATCACTGTATTTCCATCAGGTTCAAACACCTGCTAACCCAATCCATTTCCGACAGAACAGGGCTATTACCTGTATCTAGTCATGTAGGCATGGGAAGATTCTTGATTGCCATAACATTAATGACAAATACCAGATGTTCTGTTTCTTCCTATATCTACTTGTCACGATACTGAGGCTTTTGAGGAATGTTTTGGCTTTTTTCCATACAGTCTGGATAAATTCTTATCTCTCTTTCTGAATTTAACTTTGACCATGGCAAATGGTATTTTCAAGGACATCACATTTCCTTGCTCTTTCTTTTCTTGCGGTGTGGAAGAAGCATGCTTCTCATTGTAGCAAGCACATGACAAATTCTGACTTTACACAAAATACTCGAGGCATTGTCCATGCAGTTATTGCTCTTGTAACTTTTGTGCATGCTTTTAGAAATCCTAATATGACCACATACAAACAAAAAAATCTGACTTAAAATTCCACTTTTTAGATTAAGAAGTGTAAAAATGGAACAAAGAAAACTGAATGATCAAGCCAATACTTTGGTGGACCTGGCAAAGGTTAGTAGGCAATTGCTGTTTATTCATCCTTTCAAAATACAGAGTTTGTAACTGTAAATGTTATGCATTATGTACGCAGATATTGTTAACAAGTTTTTTATTTGCAGAAAATGATGTGTGTGTTTTGTCTTAACATCTACTGAATGAAACATCTTGTTTATGGCTCTGACCAAAGTTTGAATGCACAACTTTTTTTGAACATTTGAAAAAGATTTCACAACTGAGAGGCTGATCTTGAGAGCTCCTGAAGTGACTGCAGTGGTCATGGTAAATGCTGAACTGTGAGGGAGCTGTAATAGTGTGGTGCTGTGTAGCACTGAGATTTTCCAATGATAGTGACCATGCCATGAGGGGCTACAGTACACAGGCTCTCACACAGACTGGGATTAGAAGTTCTGGTTTTCTATTCCTATTGTCTGATGCATCAGTGACTTTGGACCAGTAAATTTAGGTCTGCATTTGTTTAAGTTTTGATAAAGAATAATAGCTGCCTACTTTGCCGCCATATCATGAGGCTTTTCTAAGCCATTTAAGATGAGGTAGAAGAGACTAGTCAGTTGCAAACTGTTTGTCTATTGTTGCTGAGACTTTTTGTTAGTATAAAATAGTCACTAGAGAGTAGGAAAGTTCAGCTGATAGCATTCCAGGCTTCATATTATACCTCAACATTTAACAGTGACTTTGATCTTAATTTGAGGTTGCATTAGAGGTATTAATGGGCTTTTCCCCAGGGTTTCTTATACACCTCTTCATATACCTCAAAACCCTTCTCAATTTAAAGTCCATTAATGCAAAGATTAAGCTCTTCACTGTTCATTCCCCTTTTGCTTTAAAGAACAACCTGACAACCTCAGTTGCTGAAAATGTATTTCAATCTAATGCTTCTGGCAAATGAGAAAGATTTTTCAGATACCCTTTAATGTAGACTACTTTGCTTTCAGGGGTTATGCCAGAATCTTGAAACAGAAGTTAGAGAAATGGGTTATCAATGCTCATCTGACACTGAAGTACTTTACACTTCAAGCAGTCAGTCATTCAATTAATTATCATTCCCTTTGGATGGTTTACAAATTTCAACCAGTTTGTCTACTGCATTGCATTCAGTTTTGGCTCTAGGTTAAGTCTAATCTTGTGTCTCAGTCTTTCAGAGGGAGAAATTCAGTCATTACTTTTAACTAGTTCCAACTCTATATGAAATAACACATTTCAGATTACGTTTTTCTGACCACTGTGGTATTTTACAGTACAATATCTATACTTGCTGTAACCAAACACTGTTATCTAGAGGGCAGATAGATTGATGAAAGCAGAAGTAGAGAAGCATACAATTGAGTTTTCATTCCTTGCACTACATTTCAGAACCAATCCACCCAACTAGTCTTGCTACAGCCAGCTCAAGAAAACCAGTCAGTTTAAGGAGAAAGTAAATGAACATTTGTGTTCTGCTTAGAAGAACAGGAGTGTTTAAAATCAGAGGAAATACAGTAGACTCAAGGATGCATCATGACTTTTGAGCCTTCAGTCTCGTGGTTTACACAACTAATTTCACAAAGCTTAGCATGGTGCATTTTGAAGCAACAGAACTTCCAAAAAAGGTCTGGTCCTTTGCCTAATTCATTTAGACCTTGACATCTAAAATGGTGCTCAAAGTATATTGCATTTCTGCTCAACAAATTTAGTAGAAAGTATATTCTGAATCTACCCATAAAAATTATTTCATAATACTATGTGTTGTTTTAACTTTAATGTCTTTTTTTTTTCTTTTGTGAAGTGCAAAAAACATTTACAAACCCCTGTGGAGTAGTGGTGCTAGTTACAGTACTTGTAAGGTCTCTCTAAACCTTTGTTTACATCCTTCTACTTGCAGACCCAAAACATCATGTATGACATGATTTCTGACTTAAATGAAAGAAGCGAAGATTTTGAGAAGAGAATTGTTACTCTGGAAAATAAACTGGAAACTTTAATTGGTAGCATTCAAGCTCTTCCTGGACTGATTAGCCAGACAATCAGCCAGCAACAGAGGGATTTCCTCGAGGCTCAGATACAAAATTATGATAAGCATGTTGCCTACAGTGCAGAACGATCACGATCTTTGTCAAGAAGAAGGAGATCATCCTCCACAGCACCACCAACTTCATCAGAGAGTAGCTAGAAGAGAATAAGTTAACCACAAAAAAACCCAAAAACTTTTTGCCATCACATGGTCAATATTTTAGCTTTTATTGTAAAGCCCTATGGTTCTAACCAGTGTTATCTGGGTTCTGATGTCAGAATCCTGGAAACCTGAACATATTTTAGGCCAAAATGAGTGAAAACTCGTCTTTTTTCCCCCCTTCTCCTTTCAGATGCACAGTGAATGCAGCTATTATTGCTATATTAGATTGTTCCTCCTGTAATTTCACTAACTTTTTATTTATGCACTTCAAGCAAACTTTACTACTACAGTATATAATATAATACAATATAATATAATATAATTAAAAGGTTAATTTCTGCATATAGTTGCTTGGTTACTTGGACTTAACAACTAAAAAAATGCTCACAATCAGAAGGCCTAATTATAAACTTTAAGAAACAAAATTGAAGCTTAATAACTATGTCTCAGTGTAAAAACTAATTCTCTAAAACTGCTTTTAGTGAAGGGGGAAAAAAGTCAATATACGTCTAAGCGTGCTGTGTGTATAGTCATTTTAAAAGGTCACTGACAGCTTCGATTTCTGAAGTGATTAATTAAAAATATAGTTTATCCTAGAAAATATGAAGTATGCCATGGGTTTTTTAAATCTTAAGGGTTTGTTTAATGTGCATTTGTATACCCACACATAGATAATATATATACATATATACTTATGTATATAAAATTATTTATGCAATGCCCATGGCAAAGATCTTTTAAACTGACTATTTGTAAAAGTGCTGGCAGGCAAAAAGTACAGGTAAAGTCCTGTTCATTTATTCGGAGTCTTATGTTATGCCAGGTAAGTATGTCTAGGCAGAAGTATCACTTTCAAGCTGGAAGTCTCCCATTAATGCCATTTGAGTTTTGAAAGTGTTAGACTGCTACTTTCTCCACTCCCTTTTTTGTATTTAATGTTTCTGGAGTGAATGACTGACACACAGAGTTACAGTATATGCAGCTGTATGATGGTAGCACAGTGTTCTCTATACATTATATTTGGGTAATCCTCATGGTTTCTGCTTTGCAGTCAAGCTTAGTAAGACACTTTTAGTAATATTTCCAAAAACTGTTATAAAAAAACCCGCTGTAGACTGGAGTTGTGGCAGTGGTACTTTACTTTCATGCACAAATAATAAGGTCTCCTGCTTTATGAAAAAAAAAAAAGACAAAAAAAAACCCCAAACAAACAAACAAACCAAAATGAACAAAAAAAATTTAAAAAAACAAACCATGAACAACAAAAAAAAAAACAACAAAAAAAAGAAAAAGCATAGTCTGGCTGACTTTATCTGGCTTGTATTCCAGAGTAGCAAAAGCAGGTAAGCTTAAATGTTCATGCATTCACAATTCCTAGTTATAAACAGGAAAATATTTGACTCTATGACATATTTTATAGTACTTGCTATTTATNCAAGTAGGCATGGCTGACTTGTTTCCAAGGAATACTACATATGTCTGGAAGTAACTAATGTGCATGATGAAGGAAATGCCAGTTGCTCCATGAGACTTTGTGAGTTCTGGTCAGTAGCAAAAGGCAGGGAACATAGTAATGCAAAAAGTCAGGGCAGAGCCATGCTGGACAAGACAGAAGAGCTGTTCTTGCCAGTACCCAGCATTCTGAAACCAAATGCATAATCTGAAAAACAGCAGACACTTTAGCCCTATTTAGAATAAAGAGTCTACTTCTTTTTGGGGATACAAAATATAAAACTGATGAATGTAAGTTATATCCAGAGGCATTGCTTGTTTATGCAAAGGTCAAGAGTTTCTCCAACACTTTTTATGTCCTTGAGAAAGATTATGACTTTCCAATATTCTTCCTCTTGGGTGAGCAGGACAGTTGCATGCCTTTGGAGTGCCTTGTTTACAGACTGTGGTATTTTGTGACTGGAAGTAATAAGCAGTATGTACAGTATTTTCAGTTCTGTTTTTGTTTTTATGAATCTCATTTCCAAAGGAAAATAGGATATTATATGGCGCTAATAATACTGTGCTAGCCCAGTCCTAAACTGATGACATTTTGAGTGGTTATGAGGCCACTCAATTTACACTGTTGGTAGGATTAGAAGTAGTGATTAATAATATTGGAATTTAGTAGTCATTTCAGAATTCTGTTTTTGAATATTTTTGGTTCTCCATTCTCTCATTTTTTGTGTGTTTAATTTAGACTATTTTTCCTTTCGTTGAATGTAAAGTGCGCTTCCTATAGCTTGAATACATTCCTTTTCATCTTGTCAGCTTGATTTAGCTCTTAGAAATGGATTTTTAAAGAACTGTGGCTCCACATTGAAAATTCTTGCAAATGTGACAAAGTTTGAATTAAGACCTATCTATAAGTATTGAGTTGGTTTATTCTGATGTGAAAGAGCAACTGTTACCTTTGACTTTTCAATTTCTTTTACACAGTAGAACTTCACTAAATTCTTGCAGCAGCTCTATGCAGGTGGGGCTGTGAGATATACCAGCATTATCCCCATCAGGAGTAGGGTTCTCTAACAATTGGCCAAATTATTTTGAATTCCTTTGTTTTTAAAGAAAACAACAAAGGATGACACCATGGAATACTCCAATTTGATTTCTTAATTTACTCTGAAGTTCACTACAAGTATTTTATTTGCATTTTTGGTACTGATGATTCTTTTCTTCTAATCTCTGTTTTTAAAAAGCACTTCAGTGTTACATATGATTCTGGTCAAAGAAAAGACAGCTATAAACTTAAATTCAGGAAAGCACAAAGCAGTATGTGTTTGATTTTGTTGCTCCTGTTACAAAACTCCTTTTGATCTTTCCTTGTCTGATTTTTGTAGTATCACAGATTCCACTACTGATTTTTTTCTTCCCAGAACTTAAACTCCTTCATCATGTTCAGCATATGAGCTCATCAAAAGGAAAAGGTAGCGTTATGACAGATCTCTAGAACTGCTTGTGTAGTTGAATGTAGATTTTTCTTTGAAAGACTGTTTACAAACAATAAGGAATCTTTCTCAAAACACATGGCATATTTACCATGTCACAGTTCAAAAGCTTCATGCACGTCTTGCTTTAGTCTCACCCACAGGAAAATTCAGCTTTCAGTTGCTATTGAAATTCTTTTCATTGCATTCCAGTACCAGTTCAGTTTATCAGTTACTTTGGAGTCTTGTTATTAATCTCTGTATTTTTAATAACACTTACCAGAGATACCTTGCCTGTAGGACTAGGTGTTAAGATCACAAATAGGCCTATTCAGGAAGCTCAAAATTAAGCACATTGATTTAAATAGTATGTTTAAGTCACATTTAGTTTTTACATCATCAGAATAATACATTCATAGATATTACACTTGCAAATGCTCTTCAGTCCTTAGTTCTGCAAATAATCATTGTAAGCCTGCAGATCTCCCCAGACTTATGTGACTCAGGCTTTCTTTATTCCTGCTACTCCATAAAGAGGGATCTGCTATGGAAAGAGTTTCACTGGGTAAAAGTTAAGCATCCAGTTTAGGAGCTCAAAACACTTTATGGAAGTCTATACCTCTCCTAGTGAGCTATTTAAAAACTGGCTCCCCATACTTGATCTAAATCACTGTCATCATTACAGGTCAAAGCTAGGTGATAGGTGTACTGTTTTACTTATGATCAGTTTGTAAGACTATTTCCATGTCAGATAATATGTAGACATTCAGATTGTTAGACTGCACACTGAAACATATCTAAGCATAAAAGAATAAATGGTTTAAATATGAGTGTCTAATTCTCAGAATAAAACCTATTACCCATGTCAGAACTACAAATGGAAATTGGCTGAAAGCTCCTTTCCCGTAAAAAAAAGTTGTGAAAAAAAATTTAGTAAGTTTTGTCTACAGAAGAAAGATTTTCTGATTGGTAAGTCTGTTATCTCCATCTGCCAAAATTGTTGTTGCTCATATTGTTTCTTTTTGTTTTTAAAGAGAACCCGTAAAGTCCTTTTGCCTTTTTTTAGTCCACTGCTCTCAAAATAATAATACTAAGTAGTAAGAAACAACTAAATGAAGAGAGGAGAGGTGGAAAGAGATAGCACTGCTTTGCTTTGCTCTTAGAAACCTGCGCCCTCGTCAGCATATGTGCGTGCTCAGGTAGAAACAGTCATAAATTTCCTCCACCAGCACACCTGGCTACCTATATATAAGCCAGCTGTGGCCCAGGAAGAGCACTGCTTCATCAATACAGATGTAGCTGACACGCATTCAGAGCCAACCATTTATGTATGTGGAAATTTATGTATGCAAAATAAACTTAGCCTACATCTGTCAATCAGGGCTTATGAATCAGATCCTATACCTGTTAGCACAAGTGCAGAGAAGACTGACCTCTAATGTCTATTAGGTTTTTTTCTCCAAAACTTATACAGGTCTTTGCCCTCTCAATGACTGAAAGAATTAAGATAAAAGAGATTCTTAGGAGACACTTGTCAGGCAGGTGTGCACAGGTATGGCTTTTACCTGCCTGAGTGCTTCACCATCTGCATATCAGCTCTGGTCCAGAAACCACAGGGTTTCACTCACTGTAGAGTGAGTTATAACAGAATACAGAGCAAATAAACCCCATCTCTCAAGAGCAGCGTACTACACAAGATGATAGCAATAAACAGGAGAGAAGAATTGTGTTAATTTATGCAGTCCTGGTCAAGACTTGTGGCTTAGCATAGCCACAAGCCTAAAGCAGGCACTTGACTCCCTGCCAAGAATTGCTTGCAGCTGGGCAGTACAGCACATGGATGGAGCAGGTGCAGCATGGTCTGAGCTAGGGTGTGTGGAGATGCTCTAAGAAAGCTAAAATGGAGCCAGTTGCCACAATTAGCATGAACATACTGCAGTATATTAGACTGTAATACAGTGATAGGGTTGAAGCTCCATTAGGTCCATTTTCAAGCTTTTATGTAAGAAAGATTCTCCTGCAGAGGACTGCATAAGCCTTTCTCTATAAAGGAAAACCATAAGCCACAAACATGAACCTGTTGCAATCTAACCTGGCAAGTAACCAAATTAGATGGAGAGGTGAAGCATAAAATACTTTATGCTAACTTCCCTTGCATTAAGATTCAGTTAAACCCATTAGTATCTTCAAATATTTAGGAGAATCTAGACTGGTTTTAATTATAGATGAAGCAAGCAACAAGCTTTTAGTTAGAGTAGAAGGTTCTCCATTAAAATAATGCCTATTCTACCTCTTGTTGACTTTCAGATCTGCATTCCCAAAGATCTTAAGTCTGACGAAGAGTCGTATTTTCTGCTATGTCTTTAAAATAAGGCAGGTCTCTGAGGGGAAGAGCATCTCCAGTCTAAATAAATGATCAAACATCATGTGGCACCAGGAATAATAAATGGAGTGAAAAGAAAACATTCAAATAAGTGAATTGGCCATCTACAGACTTCAGAGCTTAGAAGAGATTTAAGTGAAGCCTCTATCCAGGTCTTAAAGTCATAGGTATCAATAAAAAGTAAGACACTATGTAATTACATTTCCTGAAAATGAACAATAGGGACACAGTGTGTTTAGTATTATCTATTACTTTATATGTCAGACTATTACAGATGTGTGATACTTGTTCATCACACAGAAATAAAGCAAATTTTTTTTTTTTTCACAAAGAACTCCAAACTGTAATAAAAATTGGGAGAGAACCTGAAAAAGCCTGTGCTACATTTTTGTCTCAGAAGACAGGCACTGAAGCTCCTGAAAAATTGCAAGAGATGAGTTTTCAGGTGGTCTGAAGCAAAAAAAACCCTCAGGAGCAGTTTTGCACACTCAGAATTGCCCTTTAAAAGAAAAAAAAAAAAAAAGAGTCCCGAGTAGCACAAATCTGTGCAAAATGAGTTGTGGCTGTGCTCTGCCTCTCCAAAGTGACTGAGTCGAGATTCCTGCTGGAGAATTTAAAGATGTCCAGTGGTCAGCACATGAAGCTGATGTGGGTAGGAGAACGTGAAATGTATCTTAAGAATCACTCCTAAACTTAACTTCTAGTTTCAAATAGTTGTGGCATGCTGGCACATTGCAGTAACAAGCAGAGCTCCAAGATTTTATTTTTGCACACAGGACTTACCACACACCCTCAGCAGGCCCCTTTTAGACAACTGCCCACTTTGAGAAACTGGCAGCACTCCAACAGCACAGTTATCAAGATGCAAGGGGAATAAATCTTACTAAGGTGTTCTGGCTGGGCATTGAGATTTAGGAGCTTAGCTTCTAAGTAGTTAAACATTAAACATTTGGTTTAGATGTTTTGGTGTATTAGGCCATAGGCTGGACTTGATGATCCTGGGGGTCTTTTCCAGTCTTGGTGATTCTGTGATTCTGTGATTAAGCTCAGTATCAAAAAAAGGTGAGGTAGTAGGGGGAGGAAATGGTGCAATGAGAGACATCAATTAGCCCTCCTTGATATCTGTGTTGGCTGGAGTTCAGAGTCTGGCTTATAATGCATGACAGTGAGACAAAAGACCTGAAAATTCACTCCTAAGCATGCAAGTTCAAAAAACAGCCCCAAGGCTGAAGTATGCTAGGAAGACACCTAGTTTCATTATCTTCCTTTGAAACAGAGCTTTCAGTCAGTTTGGTTAATAAGGGTGAATCAAACACATTGCATTATCTGTGATTTCAATATACTTTGAAAGCACATCCTGCTGTTGAGGTCCGCTCTGAGGAGTGTATTGACTTCAAGGCAGCTGACCTGGTACCACTGCCAGGCCATTTCCACAGATATGCCAGAAAACGTCTAAGCCCATTCAATTCAACTGCTCAGCATGTGGTGTAGCACCTTTTACTGGCTGCCTAGCACATCATCAATGATCAGATCTGGAAAGAAAAAGCTTTCCCATGATTTCCAAGTTACTTTGGAATATAATGCAAGGAAAGGAAGGGTTTGTGTTCTTTAGACTTTATAGTCACAATCAATGCACAGAGGTATCAAAAGTGCAGTGGTAGGAAATCAGGTCAGTTATTTCAGTTACCACATGCATGAAAATAAACATAAAAATTCTACATAAGAAATAGACTGTTTTTCCACCACTGTCATATTCAGAGGTTTATTTATTGCCTTGCTAACCTGTTTTCTCCAGCCTATATAATGGATTTAGTAATTCAGCTGTATTTGTTTTCAATTTGAAGCAATTGCTGTAATACAGCAGCATGAAATACATGCATTTCCAGAATTGCAGATATTTTTCAGCAGAAGAGAAACAGAAAAGGGAAAGTAGTTGGTAGGATTTCCATGTAAGTTTTGCAATAAAGTTCAAAAGACACAGAAGTAGGACACAGAGATTTTGATCCTCAGCTGGCACAGCCTCTGGCCTCTCTGTTAGTGGTCAACGGATAGGCCAGGATTATCCTTTGGAGACCCTGTCCACATCTGCTACAGAGAAGACATGAGCCATCTCTACAGACGATATAGACATGGTCTGGTGTCTGGTGGGAGCACAAGGGCATCTGTCTGTAGCTCACAATTTGCCTATATGAACATCTACTTCTCCTGCCAGTTTTCTGCTCAAAGATCTCCAGCTGTATCATTCAGAAGACTAGACAAAATATAATACAGACAGCTAGGCTGCTTCCATAGAAAATATTTGCCTTCTTTTTCAACTGCATTAAAAAGATTGAGAAGGAAGAAACATGAAGATCAGTATTGGTTTTATTCAGTAGGAATAGCTTGTTTCCATGATATTTACACAGTAAGCTTTTTCTAAACAACAAGCAGATTAACAAAATCTCTTTTTTCAAAGCCATCTTCACTCCCCTCCCCTTTGATCTTTGCTTAGTCAATGTAAAAAAGACATCGTCAGATGCAGAGATCTTTTGTAACCTTCTCAGTTGGCAGAGGAAAACCTCTTATGTATGAAATGGCCAGATACTATCTGGTGGCATTTGAATGCACAGTTCAGGATATGAAGTTCCACCTGCCTTGACTCATACTATTTTCCCTGCAAGGAGCTACAGAATAGCACAACTTGCACTGCTTCACAAGCTATTTCATAGTTGTTTAATAAGTTCATCTGATTGCATGATAAATAGGCTGAGCGCCAAGGCTAAGTACAAGGCAACTGCACAAAGGGGCCCAGGACGTAGTGATTTTGGTTTTGTGAATGAAGAAGCAGCATCCAACTGTTCTGTTTAATTCACTTAAACACAGCCAGAATCTTCCCTGAAGCTGCATATGTGTTCTTGCCCGAAGTAATTTGTAAGATGACTGTGTTGGAACATACACCATCAGAATTTTATTTCTGTTGCAGGACCTTGCACTTCTGCTAGGTAACTGTCCTATGGAAGGGAAGTCACTGAGAAGAAAAGAGTTATCCAAATTAGTCTATAGGAAATACCAATCTTTTCCCTGAGATTTGATTTGTAACACCTCAGGGGTGGATGTACATCGTCCACTGCCAAAATAAAGATGTTACCTTTTTTTTTTTTGAGGAAAAACATATGAATTAACCCAAAAGCAGAGTAGAAATGATAGTCGTAGGAAAACTGATTTTTCATTTCTACAAGGTGGTTTGGTTCAGCTGTCTGATTTTCTATACATGCTAAGGTGATTCAAATACAAAGACACTTACTAGAGCAAGAACTGGCATTCAAATTTCTTCTGCTCCTTTCTAGATACATGCTATATATCTATATATATGCTATAACAACTAGCCATCCGTCATCCATCCTGTGACAGGATGCTTTGCCCTAGAGATCAGGAAGAGTGGGCTGAGATCCCCATAGGAAGTATTAAGTACATATTTCCCTATAGCCTCTTTCTTGGAGTCACTGGCCACCTGGTGCTTTGCTCCTTTGTCTTTGTAGTTAGAGATAGCCTGAACTTTTGCATCAGTCAACATTCTGCTTGGAGGCATTCTGTTTGGAAGCAGACCAAACAGAGAATAGCTCAAGAGGTGCAAGTGCCAGAAACACTTTGAGAACTAACCATGCCTCTTGTAAAGTTAGTTGTAGGATTTTTCTATCCCCACTTTGTTTTATGAGAAAGAAAGAAAGAAAAGAAGGCCTATAAAATTTTACAAGGAGAAAACAAAAAGATGATTGCTCTAGAAGTTATTCTGTAACAGATAGAATGAAAAAATATTATTTCAGTGAATATGGGCTGTTTCACAGGTTGCCTTACTAACTTATGTGCTTTTGCTGAGAGTTGCATTGATCTGTTGGCATTCAGAAACACTGACAGCATGTTCAAAAAAACAGGATAGCAATACTTTTGATTTTATGAGGAAAATAAACACTAATCTGTGACAGCACCCCATTAGATTGCTGTTGACCTGTTCAAGAACTATATTTGAACCCAGTAATATCCTACATATGAACATGACAAAAATGTATCCTATCAGCTATCAGATCACCAGAGCAGAAACTTTTGCTTGGCAGGTGTTTGTATGGTGCCTAGATACATGTCACTGCTCTCTGACTGCAGCTGTTAATACCTGGCCAGTCTGCTGGCCTGCTAGCCTGTGCTTCCTATAGCATTGTTGCTGTCCTGAGAGGCATTAGGCACTTCCCATCCTAGAACCAAGACCATCAGATTATTTTGACCGCTTTTCCATTATAGTCTTAAATACTGAGTGAATATTATATTAACATAAACTGATGCCCATAATTAGAAATTTGCATATGAAACACTCCCACAGTAAGGAAATACAGGTATTTACATGAATCAGCAAAGAGAATGTGCCATACAGTGCATTTGGTTGCCTTCAAAAAACAGAATGGCTTAAAAGGTCACAGTGTTGAGTTCTTAAAAGTCTACTAAAAAGTACTTTAATAATAAAGGATGTTTATATTTTTATTGAATGTTGTATTCCATACATTGCAGTAAGCAAACAAGAAAACAATGTTAAAGTTGTTTCTTTACTGTACAACTGATGCTACATGGACCAAACCTAGCACAGTGCTTAAAGTCAGTCCATATGCTATTTGAGTGATGGTTCTAGGAACACTTAGTATGATCAAGGTTAAAATTGCTTAGACAGGAAAAGGTACAGAACAGTTAAAACTGAGTTGTTAAACTCAGAGATTAAGAGCATTGACTACCATTTTACTGTTAATTTCTCATAGAAGGATTTGATTACCTATTGTTCTATTAGTGATGGACTAGAAGACAAAGAGTGTTTCCTGCTCGGCTGTGATTTAAGAGGCAGTCGAATGTAGCAAGAAAAAGCTTAACTCCAAGAGTAGTGGAGGGATGGACCCAATTAGGGAGAAGTACTTCTTGTTAAATGCCTAAATACTTTACCCCCACCCCAATTTAACTACTTTTTGTGTATCCGGGCATTTTTCTTCTAACCATCCTTTCTAGCTGGCCCCTGAACAAGGTGTCCCACTACATCATCATTATATGATGAGTTAGTCTCTGTGGAGACTTTGGATGCCAAATCAAGGTCTGAGGATTCCAGCAGATGACTTAAATGCCTTGGAAGGAAGTATGTAAAATACAAGTTGAGTGGCATCCAAACTCTTTCGAGAGCCCCAGTTCTAAAATATCAACATCTTTTTTTAAAACCTCATTTCTCCTCAGTTAAATTGTCTCTGAACTCCCATAGTGCAACATAGGGGCATAATATAGGAATTTTTGTGGTAGGCACACAGAGAAAATGCTAGAACAATACTTGGTTATGTATTAAAAGAAGGGGAAAAGTTAAACCAGCAGTGTTATTGTTGTTTATTTGTCATGTAAAATATTACAAGAATTTAATCATATGTACAATGCTGTAAGTGATTTCTTTTACAAGAGGTTCAACAATTTCAGAGGTAATTTGTAATGTACAACCATTTGAGTGTTAACCACTCAAGAATAACATGGGGATTTGCTTCTGAAATGTTTATGCAACATCACTGTTTTCAACTATAGTAGACTCGAAAAAAAACTACAAAATTAAAGTGTTATACTTTTTCCTTCTTTCAGATTTGTGTTATTTCAGTATTCCTTGAATTACTGACAAGAGATGAGTGCAGTGGTTTGAAAAAAAAAGTCCATGCAGGTTTTCAAGATATGGATGTTTCTTTCAAACCTTATGCAAAAAAAATGGCTCCTGCTTTGCTGCTAATGACCTGCTTTCTTCCAGACTTCCACACATTTGTCATTTGTATTTTCTTTAAGTAGAGACAAACACATAGAAGTCTAGCATGGATAACAGTGGCATACCAGCTGATCTGGAGTCATGTTTTTTTTATCCAACACCTCATTCTTCCTTCCTTCCAAGATAGTTCAAAATTCATTACCCAGACATTTGTTGGGAGACTTACAC
>VWZO01009995.1:1212-38128 GCA_013396975.1 Bucco capensis
CAAGCCATTGACCAAGTTCCTGTTCAGTACCTCATTTAAGTGTATTAAGCTCTATGTAATGTGACTATGTACATACGCCTATAATCAACTAAGGTAACAACCACACACAGAGTTAAAAGGTTTGAATTCTTTGGTCCCAAGTAAATCTGAACGTTTCCATAATGCTTAGTCACAGGCAATATATTATACTGATCCCAGCTGCAGACTGCAAGATTCTCATTAAAGATAGCATGTCTTGAAAAGGCTTTATAAGCATTCACCACTTCATCAATACTTTTGCAGCAGAAAATGACAAACTAGGATACATGACTTGTGAACAATTACAGATAATTTAGCAGAGGATAAAATAGTTTTTCTAGATGTTGCTAGAAAAACTAACTGGTATAAGAAGCATCTGTATTAGAGATTTTGGCTCTCAGAAGTGATTTATTATGAGAAATATTACAAACATTATTGAAATTACTCTTTATTTCCCACTCCCAAACACTTGATAAAGGATACATCTTTAGTATGCAGAAATCAGCTGCTGATACATAGTTAGAAAACTTTTATGCCTGTTATTCTTATAGAGAAATAACAATGAAAGATGTAAAAACACAGAAACTTGAAGGAAAAAGAAAAGGAAACCTTGAATGGCACTACATAATGTTATCAGTTCCATTTTGTGCTGCCTGGAACAATATTATGAAGGATTTTTATTTTTTTTTTTTGGTTGGGTTTATATTTGGTTTAGTTTTTAGTGCTATTTTATTGAATAAAAGGAAAAACTTAAAGTTCTGCAAAATAACCACAGCACAAGGACTTGAACAAACAGAGTCACCTCTTCAGAGCTTTGCATTTAGTCAGACTCTCAAACTTCATTGAGGTATCCCCTCACAATTCCACCTCGAATCAATCATTCCAAATCTTAAACAAGATTTCTCTCTTGTCACACCCCCAAATCTCTTCTTCCTTTGGAGGTAACGAGATCATCCAGAAACACCATAAGAAAAAAACAGCAGGCTTATAGCCATTGCTGAACATAAAAGGACTGGAATCTGTTCAAGTGCTCTGATGCTGAGCAACAACGGTGAATCCCTTCACAAATTTCTCCAACTTTTATTAGGGAGTCAAGCTACTACAACTGCTTTCTGCTAACACCATTGCAGAGCAGGCACCTAAAACATTCCAAGTGCAGGGGACAGTTCATGATGTGATTTGCTGGGAAAAGTAAACTGAACATCCATCCCAAAGCACCCTGAGACAAGAGTGGCCTCTGAGCTATCTTTCCAGGTCAGGCCAAAGAGGTCCTTGGCTATGACCATGCATTTAGGTGGCCACACAGTATAACAATCTGCTCCTACATGACTAAAGACTTTGCCCAGTGACCATCAAGGAGGGATGCCCTCTTCCCCAAAAGGAACTGGCCTTTCCCTACCATCAGCCTTATCCTCACAGGGTTCAGTGCACTGTCATGCTAGAGCCAGAGAAACCTCAGAGATGCTTCCAGATGATTCAGCAAGATGCTTTCAGAAGCATTATCCCTTCTAATTTCACAGAATGGACTGAGTCATGTACAGAGCAATGGAAGGATTTAGCAGGATTTTAAAGCAAATTCAGAAAAGAGACAAAAGTGACATGAGCTAATTGAGCAGAAACACAAACTACTGGTATCATTATTCTGTGGTTGCTGAGGGAGGTCAGTGGCAAACACATCTGAAGTCTGTCAATATGCTTCATAAAAAGAAGGCAATTGCCAATACACCTAATCAGTCTTTTGTAGGATTACTTACATCCACAAACATCAGCTTACTTTTTTCTTGACAACATATGCTTTAATGGTAATAAATACTGACTTTTCAAATCATAAACATCAATGCAACATGAAAAAACTTATTTCCTTATATTGTGTAAAACCACTACTGCAGCACCATGTATCCTGAAACACCTTGTATAGCTCAGTAAAAAATAAATATATTTTAGTACTACAGTGAGTTACAATGGCTTGTGACACAGAGCAATTTTTGACTATTGGCAGTGCTAACCCACTTGTCAAAGACATACTACTAGTGAAGACAGAGCTATGTTCTACATAGTTGTGTTTTATTGCAATCTCAAAAGACATTACTTTGCACAATTCATGGTATGCTGCAAAGATTTTGCTGTTTAGAAGCTCTTCATCTCTATCATATTTAATTAAGATGAAATTGTTTCCCCTTTGAAAAATGGGAGCATTGCTTTCTAGCAAGGTGGAAATGTACTTCTTCCAGATTTTAATCAAAGCAGTTACTAGAAGTGGAAGAAATCTGTTTATTTCATCTATGGCTCCTCTTCATGTTGAGTGTAATCCCTTTAAAGGATTATTTAAATATTGTTTGAATAGCATACAGGAAGATATTCCTAGATACAGAAATGTGTTTCCTTGTTATGTCCTAACCTGTAGATTTTAGTAAGCACAAAAGTCACATATATTCATCAAGCTGTATAACATCCAGTACCACTTTTAACTTCCACCTATTTTAGATTTTCAATGATTTTTCTTCATCCTTCACTTTACTGGAACTCTACAATAAAAACTTCCTCACAGAATCACTGGATATTATGCACGTACCTTTTTTTCCCCCCATGAATCCAAAAAAAAAGAATTAATTGTAGAGAAAAGGGACTTGATCTCTGCTGAAAAAAGGAACAGAGGGAGAAAAAGGCAAGTAACAGGCTTCACAATTATTGTGGAGAAAGAGGTATGATTGGCATGTACAAAATCTTGCAGAGGATACCAAAAAAGCACAAAAACTGGCCTAACAGTTATTGTACTACCTACAACACCTGAAGAAAAGCAAACTGGATGCTCTGTTTATTTTCATTCACTGTAAGCATTTTGCACTTAGTACCTGCCAGCATATGTTTTGACTAGAAATACACAATTAAACTTGCTTGGAAATAACTGACTGCAATAGGTAAGAGAATAAAAACTGTTGAGCCACTTCACACTAACTCACAGGTAGCAGTATGACCTAGCAAGACAATCTATCAGTTACAGTAGCCAAGGTAAATTTAGGAAATCAAAATGTTAGACTGTATGGAAGTTCCTATGAGGACTGCCCTGTAATTGTAGAAGGAGGATAAAACAGCCCCTACAAAAGAAAACAAACAGCTATGGTTTTTATGCAGATAATCCACTGCAACCACTATGAACTGCTAGCGTATTTTCAGTATGATTTATACCTCTCCATTACCACAGTTGAGACTTCAGGATTTTTGTTTGGCTTTTTTTGGTTGAGTTTTTCTGATAAACTCTCCAAAACTCTAGATGTTAATCTGTGGCCCTCTGCCATATCGTATTCTGAAACTCCCAGCCCCATGTCTGCCCCACTTCCAGCTCTTGGTTGATACATTATGGCTTTCATTTTCAAGCTTTACTAGCTCCATACACTCTATTTTATTCCTGTCCTACACCCATAATTCCATCTTCTGTCATTAAGACAAAAGATTCCCCTCGAGAGACTGGAAAGCCATTTGGCACTTTTCCATGCTTTATTGACTCAGTAGACACAATTGCTGAATTTTGCTTGTGTAGCAATTTAGATCTTCCTCCCACAATTCCTGAGCACTGGAGCTAACTTGCTCAGCCCAGCTGGATTTGAAATAAGGTACCATAGGCAAGTATAAGGGAAGAAATAACCTCTGGAAAACAACAGTTCTAGTCTAGCACTAGGCCTTCTGGAACCTCACCCCATTGATCCAGTCTGTCCAGATCTCTCTATAGAGCCTCCGTACCCTCAAGCACATCACCACTCCCATCCAACCTGGAGTCATCTGCAGACTTACTTAGGGTGCACTCAATCTCCTCACCCAGACCATTAGCAAAGATATTAAGCAGAACTGGCTCCAAGACTGTACCCTAGGAAGCACCACTTCTGGTTTAACCACTTTCACCATAATTCTTTGGGCCCAGCCAGCTAGCCCATATATTATCTAGCAAAGTTTATGCCTATCCAAGCCATGAGAAGCCAAAGAATCTGGAAAGAATCCTGTGGAAACAGTGTTAAAGGCTTTACTATAGCCCAGGTAGACAATACACACAGCCTTTTCCTCATCCACTAAGTGAGTCACCTTGTTATACAAGGAGATCAGGTTAGTCAAGCAGCATTTGCTTATCACAAATCCATGTTGACTGGGCCTGAACACCTGGTTATCCTGTATGAGTTGCTTGAATGGCACTGGATGATCTCTTCCATAACCTTCCCCAGCACCAAGGTTAGACTAACAGACCTGAAATCTATCAGATACTCTTTCCAGCCCTTCTTGTAGATGAGTGTTAACACTTGCTAACTTCCAGTCAGCTGGGACTTGCTTTGGTAGTCAAAACTGCTGATATATGATGAAAAGTGGCTTGGTGAGCACTTCCACCATCTCCCTCATTACCCTTGGGTGGATCCCATCTGGCCCCTTAGACTTGTGTGTGTCTAAGTGATGTAATGGGTAACTAACCATTTCACCTTGGATTCTGGGGGCTTCATTCTGCTCTCCATCCCTGTCTTCCAGCTCAGGGGACTGCATACCCGGAGAACAATTTGTCTTACTATTAAATACTGAGGCAAAGAAGGTATTCATTACCTCTGCCTGTTTCTCCTCCTTGGTCAGTATGTTTCCCCCACATCCAATAAAGGATGGATATTCTCCTTAGCCCTCCTTTGGTTGCTAATGTATTTACAGAAACATTTTTTTTATTGTCTTTTACAGCAGTAAAAGACACCCTCTACCTTTCTTGTCTTCTGTCTATACGTATGTCATCCAAAGCAAAATAACCCAGATTGTTATTCAAATGAAAGTCTTTAAAAAGCAAATAAAAAGGGTGTCTTTCAATTAGCTCCCAAACAGAAAATGCTCCCTCACAGAAACTGATAGGAAAATAGAAAATGCATATTACATCTTGACGACTTAGCTACCAAAAAATGCTATAATGTATGTCTGAACTCTATCACACTTCATGTCAATATTACTGTGGGGAAAAACGCATCAACTGCTTTGCTGATAAGCTCCTTAGGATGTCTCTGTGTTCTAACAGGAATAAAAGACAGAGAATGAAGAACTCCTACCTGCTTCTCTCTGCTTCCTCAGCAGCAATAACATACTTAATGCACAGATTAAACACAAATTCTGATTATTTGATATTATCATGAAGATGTTTAAAGCCCTTATAACAGGAGAGAAGGTAAAGTTAGCACCATCCTCAACAATGTGTGAAAAGATGAGAGTAGTGCTCAACAGGAGGAACAAGTTTGAACACAGTCATGAGAAAATTAAGTAACCAATTAATTAACCACAAAAAGCACCTCATTTGACAATTTAAAAAAGCATTATGCCACAGGTGTTGCTTCTTTCACACTTTTATTTGCTAAGAGCCTGAGCTACCCTCCATGTAGTGAGGTATTTTTGGAAGTCTCACAGTATCGTGACACCTCCTATTTAGTTAATCCTGATTTATCCTGGGCTAGAGAAGACTATACATTAAAGCAGCATGCACTCAGGGCTCAGCTTTGCAACATGTGGAGTGCTCTGGCCCTTGGCCACCGGAGCACTTAGGCACATGGCTTATTTTAAACACAAGAGTGGTTCTGCTGAAATTCAGAGAGAAAGTCACAGTATGGAAAGAGCCAGATTACGCCCCAAAAATGTGAAGCTATATTAAAAACAAGAGCAAAGCGCAACTTAAACCACAATTATTTTGCTAGGTCAGGTAAATCCATCCTAGCAGACGACTTGTTCCACAGCACATTACTAGGGCCAGAGAGGTCTCTCAGCCCACTCATGGCTCAGGTATGCTCCTCAATGGGCCAAGCAGGAGAAAACGATTTTGCAGAAAGTCCTGTGAGCATTCAAACCAAAGTTCAGTAATATCATCCACTGCTGCCAAAAAACAAAAAGAAAGGCAGAAACTGAAACCTGAAGGATGCCCTCAAATCTTGTCCAGTGGGCAGGGTTCTGTGCCATTAAGGACACGTGCACCCTTCACAAAGTTGTTCAAGCTTACACTGCTGTTTAACAATTACTCAGGTCTGGCTTTTTTTTTTTTCCTTTTTGACAGTGACATAAGCAATAGAATTGTATAAATTATTCCCCTGAAAATGCTATTAACATTTCAGTGTTAAAATTACACTGTGTCAAGTTGCAGACAAGAAAAAAATTGCACTTGCAAAGTACAGAAAATTTCGTTAGGCTCAGTGCTTGTAGGATAGGATTAAATATAAAAAGAGATCAAGACCATTTTTACTTGTGTGTCTAAATATTAATTTACCTTTCAGATAAGAGAAGTAAAACTATTATCGTATCCTATCATTATGCTCTGGTATTTTGAAATGTGAATGTTCCATAATGCACCAGTTTTATTTGAAAACAAATCTGTTTTTAATTTCAAGATCACAAATTAATGTTAGTATATTTTATATCTCTTGCTCAAATACCTCTGAAACAAATATTTTTTGTTACATACCGAAGTCTATACCTTAAGTGACAATTTCTGCGCTGGCTATCAGCTTAGAGAGATGACAGAATAAATTACTCCCTTGCTTCAAGAAGTATTTTATAATGAAAAATGTCAGAGCTCTGTAAAGCAGTGCTAGCACATCCTAGCAAATTGTTCTAGCAATGGTATTTTAAAGTTTTAGAGAATAGAAACTTTAAGCTAAGAGAACAACAGTCTTCTTGATTTTGCAGTACATGAAATTGTAATGTTTCCACCAATGCAGCCTAGAGTGCCTCAGCTTCTTCAACATCACTGCCTTAAAAAATACAAATAAATTTAAAAAAAAGAAGGAAAAGTCTAACTAGAAAAGCTTTTGCTGGTTTCAATCATTGCTAGTGCATACAATATCCCCAGCTTTTCCTCCACCAAATTCCTCACTTGTTTTACAAGGCTTGGTGTGAAAGAGTGATTGAGAAACTAAGTTCAAAGCTTTGGGCTCCCTGATTAAACAATTAAACAACATGCACCAGACTCACTGTCTTGGGATATGGCAGAGGGTAGGAGGAACAATCACAGAATCATACAATCATTTTGGTTGGAAAACTCCTTTAAGGTTATCAAGTCTAACCATTAACCTAGTACTGCCAAGTCACCACCAAATCACGTTCCTGAACATCACATCCACATGTCTTTCAAATATCTCCAGGGATGATGACTCAACCCCTTCCATGAGCAGCCTGTATCAATGGCAATGTTTACAACCCTGTTGGTGAAGAAATTTCTCCTGATGTCCAATCTAAATTCCCCCTGGCATGACATGAGGCCATTTCCTCTGGTCCTATTGCTTGTTACTTGGGAGAAGACACCACCACCCACTTTGCTACAACCTCCTTTCAGATTACTGTAGAGAGTGATAAGGTCTTTCCTGTGCCTCCTTTTCTCCAGGCTAAACAACCCCAGTTCCCTCAACAGCTCCTCATCAGACTTGTGCTCTAGACCCTTCACCAGCTTCATTGCCCTTCTTTGGACATGCTCCTGCAACTCAGTATCTTTCTTTTAATGAAGGACCCAAAACTGAACACAGTGTTCCAGGTGTGGCCTCACCAGTGCTGAGTACAGGGGGACAATTGCTTCCCTAATCCTGCTGGCCACACTATTTCTGATACAAGTCAAGATGCTCTTGGCCTTCTTGGCCACCTGGGCACACTGCTGGCTCATACTCAGCCAGCTGTTGACCACCAGCCCCAGGTCCTTTTCCATTGGGCAGCTTTCCAGCCACTGTGCCCCAAGCCTGTAGCACTGCATGGTGGTGGTGTGACCCAAGTGCAGCACCTGGCACTAGGCCTTCTGGAACCTCATACCACTGGCCTCAGCCCATTGATCCAGTCTGTCCAGATCCCTCTAGAGAGCCTCCCTACCCTCAGGCAGATCAATACTATCCCTCTATAGAACCTCCCTGCTTCAAGGAGAACAATACTCCCACCCAACCTGGTATCACCTGCAAACTTACTGAGGGTAAGCTCTTCAGTGCCTAACTTGCTGGAAAAGAAAGAGTTGCCATAAAGCAACCTCAAGGCATTCAAGGATAATCTCCAGATGTGAGAAAGAACATACCAAAGGCAGAGGGACTAATTTGTTCATGCCCCATCTGGGTGAAAGATAAGTTAATGAGTAAATTAATGAATTGCCTCCATGAATTGCATTCAGCTAGCAGTCTCATGCTACAAAGGAATTATCTTTTGCCATGGTTGTAGCAATGCCTAGAGTTCAGAAAGCTAACAAATCTTCAAGTGTGAGAACAGAGACTTCAAGTTAAAAATGAGTCTTAAATGTCCCAGAGTGAGAAAATAACTGGAGGGGGAAGAAGGAGGGGAGAACTTTAACACAGGGCACAATAAAAAAAAAATTAAAAAGAACAATTTCCTCAGTGTATTTGGCTTCATGTTAAGTGCAGAATTATCTGAGAAGGGGAATTATCTGCACAAGAAAGGGCAGGCACAAGTAGGAGGGGATACTGGTCAGTCACATGAAGGTTTTTGTCAGTTTCAAGAGTGCTTCAATGCTGTAAGAAAAGGCACTTTTTAATATATTTTAACAGCTTGCTTTTTAACATCTAAATCTATTCATATTTTTGTGCTAAGACTCTTGTAACATACCTTTCCAGTGTTGAAGCATTCCTAGCCTTTTCTATCACTCTAGCAAGTGAGACAAGATTTCATTCAGAAGAAAGATTTCAATGTACTTCCCCAGTGCTGCAAGATCTCTGTTTATAAATTCCTTTCTAGGCCAACACTATGGTGCTTAACTCTAACACTTATCATCAACACAACAGATTAGATTATTGAGCCCTGGCAGCCTGTAGAAAAAGACTCGGCTCGCCGTACCACACTCTCTCTTCTGTTTGTTTCTGATGCCAGTAGCTACTCAATGGAAGAGCTGCAGCTAGGAGGTTCTGTATCTGCTTGTTTTAAGGGGGATCCCATATGAGTAAACAATGCCATTCTTCATCTCTGATTAGACTTGTCTGACAACAAATCAGTCCTATTATGTTGCTATGGCACCATGTCTTACCGGTCTCTGATGAAGTACTAAAGCAGTTACACTTCTAAAAGCCATCTTGTTTCTATGAATCACACATATATATGGATCTAGCAAGGGGAGCTTCAGATACTGGGCTGCTTAATAGCAAAAAGTCATATGATCCATTTAATACATTTATCAATTCAATATATCTATTTCTGAGCTTCTACATAGTCCAATTGCACTAATGATTAAGAGCTTCCATTCTAACTCCTAGACTACATTTATACAGAGTTTATATCATTTGGTCTTGTGTAAAAACTACTTTTCCATTTAATGAGGGTTAGTATTCAGTATTCTTTTTCAAGGGTAATGACAGTAAGAGAAAAACAACAACAAAGCAAACCAAACAATAAAAATATAGCACCAGCACCTCAATAAGTCAGAACAGTTAGAAAAGCAACTAATGGCAGCAAACAAACAATAATCAGTTCTGAATCACTAAATAAACCCATTAGAAAATAGTGGGAAAATCATATCCTGTAGTCTCTTTCATGAGCAAGAAGAAATAAGTGCAGTAGTGACCGAAAAAGCCTGTATAAAAGCAGAGACACAGATAAAGCAGAGACTTAACCAAGTCATCAGAGCTTATTCATATCTTCCTACAGAAATAAGTTAATATTGAAGAAGCCTATTTAAAAAAAGAAGAGTAAATTCCTAATCATATTAATGTCCACTGTAAACCTCATTTAGATGTCAGTTTAACAATTCAGAACTGTCACCATCAAAAATTCTGCCCCTTTCTCACTGACAAGGGAAGGCTCTGAATGAACTCAGGTGTGAAGGAAACAAACATTCAGGAGTTGCTGGAAAACAGGGAGGCAGGAGCTGCACTGCAAAGTCTGGGCAATGTGCCCTTGGCACTACACCTGCCAGTGCAGGAAAGACATAGCCTAGGCACCCTGTACAGAAAGCCAAGTTACAAATCATGCCTTCAAGGCACCATTTAACTTCTTGTGTTGGAGTAGTGCATTAAGCTACACTGGCATCAAAAAGCTCAGGACTGGTTTGCAATCCCGCTACCCCTACTGGGTTTCCAGGTACTACAGCTGTACTGCCCACTACAGCCTGGGATCAGATTTTGGTCAGGCACACCAGAAGACAGCTGATCCCAGCCTCTGAAGAAAAGCAAGGGAATGGTGGGCTGAGGAAAGATAACCAACCATAGCAGCATCAAAGCCAATACTTTCACTTTGCTAGTCCTGGGACATGCAGAGATTTCAGCACATGTGGAGACGAGCAAATGCTGGATGTTATATAGTACTGTACCTTCCACTGTGCATTGTTCTAACTCTTCCTGCAAGCAATATGAGAAGAGTTCATTTCCAGAGATCAAGATTCCATCCAAACTGGTATTCAGCTGACCAATACAGTCCAAAACACCTAACTGCTCTCTTGACCTTACTAGATCATTATTCTAGATCAGACTAGACATGGTTCAGAAAACAAATTATAAGGAACACTTTTACAGACTTTTACTGAAGAAAAAGCTGAATAGCTACATAATTCAAAATATTTCCACATTCTTTTTGATATAAATTTGATGAATTTACAGACTATAAGTTTGATACACTACCAGTTTCTCCTCTGTTTAAAGTCCTGAAAATCACTTCTATACTAGTCATTTTTAGTCTACATACTTTTTACTTTTCAAATTAAATTGAATGATAAACTCTCTAAGTTGAAGTACAAAAAAAGTTGACATAAACATCACCACTCTGGGCCATATTAACCAAGAAGAGTTAATCAGAGCAGTTTGTACATTTGAACAAGTAGATCATAAACCAAAGATAAGTAACTATACATATAGTAGAGTCAACTGCTTTGATTATATTTTGCATGAACCACAGGATGTGTCTAGAGAAGCCTCACAGCAGGGAAAACAATAAACAGAGAGCTCTGACAGCTAATTAATACTGCTAATTTAACTTGTACTGTAACAAGCCACTTACTGTCATCTGCACTCTGTCAAGGAGTAGATGACGACAGTTCTCATGCATTGCTAGTAAATTATTTTCATTTTGACCTTTACCCTCATCAACAAAACACCACAATGACAGAAGCTGCTTGATCTATTTTCTCAAGTAGAGATTTCCAAAGAACTCCCACCCTATGATTCAAGTAGCAGAAAGCCCTGAACAGCAGTAACTTTCCAACTTCCAAACAAAAGATATTTTATTTCAAACTGCATATGAACTTGCACTTTCTCTTTCTTTGCGGTGCCCATCTACCTCTCCCACCCCTCCCCTTATTCCTGATTTCTATTCCTACAGTATGTGTAAGAGCACACAAATTAGGAATCAAACTGACTTGATGGTCTTTTCACGCTGTGTCACAGATGTCTTAAATTTACCTCACCTATTCTCCTGGATTTTGAATCTTAATATATCCATATACTCCATAAACAGAGAATAAGCACTAGACAATGTTACCCTTCATAGAGTCACCACATCTACTCTAAACATAGAAATGAAGTCAACCCTTCCCAAAGCCACATCCTTTGCAAAATCGCCAAAGGTTCTCTGTCTCTCTTGTCTAACTAGATTACATCCAAGCACGATGGACAAGAAGTTCCTGTATCTTACATCTTATAAGAACACTTTTTTTTTTAAGAATAACCAATCTTGCTTATTCACAATGACCGTATATTTGAAAAGGATTTAAATAGTGTCCTCTACATACACTCCAAGGTTCCCATTTATTATTTGAAAGAGCTACTGTACTTTATTATGCACAGGGCAGAGAACCAGCAAACTTCTCATCAAAATAAAGAAATCTATTTTGAATTGTTTCTCCTCAGGCTCTAATTCTGGCTTTAAAAATTTGTACTAGATCTTTAATAAATATGGTGAACTTGTGCTTGAATCAGCTCAAGCATGTAAATTTTCCAAACAAAAGAAATAGAAGAGTATTCTTGCTCCGCAACTGACTCACATGCAGAAATAAATCATATGCATGACTATTTTATGACCTCGCTTGCAGTCAGCACAAAGTTGAGTTGCACTGCAATTTAAATCACCTCCAAACTTCTTCTGGCATGAACAATCCCTTGATAGTAACTAGAACTATTCTTTAGAGGCCTGATTTTCTAACATCAACACCTGCACTCATTTAATCTGGGCTTTTCAGAGCCATTGGCATCACCTGCTGTAGATGCTAATGTGTTGCTTCAGGCTCTGGTTGGAAATATTGTTTGATGCCTCAGTTCTTACAGGATTCACCACTTTGAGGCAGATCCTTCACTTCCTTCCTCTCCTCTGAGTATAATCACACCCACAAAGCCTCTCTCAAAAGCCTTCTGTTGTACTTTGATAGCTATGTAGCTGGGCAGCCTATAAAGCAACAAAATTCTTCTCCTAACATGAAAAATGTTCTCTCCTTCTAATGTAGTTAATCCAAAATATCAACACATCATTCAGGAAGGAAAAAGTGGACCATGAGATATATTAAATACCTTTCGTATGTTACCATGGTGTTACCTATATTTCAGTAAGTCAGTGCTATCAATTATTCAAAATCAGTATTCTGATGTATCAACTATTATTTCCTTAACATTAGAATGGCAAAGAATAACTCTTGATATCAAATCTATTCCCTGCATCATTTAAGCAAATAATTTAGCAGAAAAATTAAAAATCTGCCAAGATAAATACTTACAGAAATTTATAGCCCGAATTAGTTGCTACAAACCACTGCAAAATGCACTCAATTCACATAAAATGCAGCCAGAAGACATGTTTATGTAAAACTGTAGAAAACAGTATAACACAAAGGGAAATAATATGAGAGGAAAGATAATAAGGGGAAGTGTTACATGGTTTTAGAAAGGCAGATGTTAAACTTGAAGAGGATACTGAAGATTAAGTTGTTAAAAGCAACTCCACCCCTTAAAAGTTCTGAGGATTTTATTCTGGTTTGCTCCAATTTTCTTATTTTTCTGGTAAAAAGGGGTATTCAATAGCATTCCAGTGTAACCAGAGAGTCTGAAAAGGTTAACACTATCTACAAACAGTAGTTATTATACCAGAAAGCAGAACCGAGCTACTTGTACAAATCTGCACTCATCTAGTTTTCTAGCAACAGTTCTGATCTCAATGAGATGGTTCTATCCAAGCTAACAAATTGTCCATATCTAGATGCTTTTATGGACAACAGTTAAAGAAAAAAAAGGTCTTCTCTGATTTCTGAATAAATTTACTCACATTTAATATAGAGCTCATCTAAAAGCAACGAATGCAGAATTCAACTGTGGGTGCCTGCTGTAACAGCACGAATTAAACTTATGAATCTCATTTCTCCCCTTCTCAAGCACTTCATTAGCCTTTTCAAAAGCCTAGATTTTGTTTCCCTGAGCTGCAATGTAAATTGCTTTTCAGAAGCTGTGTTTTTTCTACCAGTTTCCTCCTTCTCCCATTTCTCCTGTTGCTGATACTGGCTACAAGATACTAGATGCATTTCATCAGTTGGAAGTCACAGAACTGCACTGATTCTTACCTGTTTTCCATGCTATGCTTTGCAAAGCTACTTTTAAATGAGTCTTAAAATGATTATGCTTAATTAGAGCATATGTCTTTATAAAAATTCTCTGCTACTAGTTAAATTACATGATAATATTGGTAAGTTGAAAATAATTGAAAATAAAATGAAAAATGAATTCATGCCTCATTCTAAAGGTAAATTTCCATGGCCTGTTACGGTTTCATCAGTGCCCTGCTGGTTGCCAGTCCCACTGGTAAATATGTAACTGACTATAAGTTAGAGGGAGTGCTGACATGGTTGATGGGAGTCTTTAGCTGGAAAGGCCTTTATGCTCAGCAAGTTTGGGCCAACATAAACCTCATAGAATCACAGAAAGTTAGGGGTTGGAAGGGACCTAGAAAGATCATCTAGTGCAACCCCCCTGCCAGAGCAGGAGCACCTAGACCAGCTCACACAGNCACGGGGTTGTTCTTTTCCAGATGCAGTATTTTACACTTAGCCTTGTTAAATTGCATTAAGTTTCTCCCTGCCCATGTCTCTAGCCTGTCCAGGTCACTCTGGATGGCAGCACAGCTCCTGGTGTGCCAGCCACTGCTCCAAGCTTGGGATCATCTGCAAACTTGCTGAGGGAACACTCTCCCCCTTCATCCAGATCATTGATGAATATATTGAACAGTCCTGGCCCCAGCACTGACCCCTGGGGCACACCACTAGTCACAGGTCTCCAGTTAGATTCTGCTCCACTGACAACTCTCTGGGCTCTGTCCTTCAGCCAGTTCCCAATCCATCTCACAGCACAGTCTCCCAATCCACACTTCTCAAGTTTGGCTATGAGGATACCATGGGAGACAGTATGGAAAGCTTTGCTAAAGTCAAGGAAAACCACATCCACTGCCTTCCCCTCATCTCTCCATCTAGTTATGCCATCAGAAAAGGCTATCGGATTAGTCAATCAGGACTTCCCCTTACGGAATCCACGTTGACTACATGTGATAAGCCTCCTTTCCTCCACTTGGCAAGAACAAGCTGATCCATTATCATATTATGATCCATATCCTTTCCAGGGATAATGATGTTCTCCAGGCACCAAGGTGGGTTTGTGGCAAAGAGTAACCCCTAATATGAGTAAGGCCCAGGGGTGGAGGATGGGCAGCTAGCAAGGGCAGAGCCATGGCTGCCCTCATCCCAGCTTGTGATGGTCTCAACTGGAGTGGGAGAAGCCCTTCTGAGGGTTTCATAAATAATCATGACTATTATAAATATTTAGATGATTGGGAAAAATATATTAAATTCTGTCTCTTTAAAACCACTCTTTTTTTTTTTTCCTTAAAAAAAATTATTATTTACTCTGATTAACAAAGGCCTGCTTTCCTCTCCCACAGTTAGGGGCCAGATAGCTTTTAAATATCTCAATATTATCTTGTTTATTTCAGAATTATAGTCATATAAAAATCTAGTTCCAACATACATATTTATGGAACATAAACCTCCAAAATTACAAAATAATAAGCATTTAGAAAGGAACTGTGTCTGCTAACTATAAAAGAACAAAGGACAAATTACTGAATTACTGAAGCAGAATACCTTTTTCTTTTTTTTCCCCTTTTTTTTTTTCCCAGAAGTCCTTGTTGAATCTTTTCTGTGAGAAACTCTGGGAATAATCAGATCTAGCCTTTTGAAGGATACAGAGAGCACCATCTGACCCCAGCAGTCAATGTCCACCAACCAGGAGAAATGAAGTTCCATTTTCTATGCACATTTTTGGATTATTAACCCCAGGTAAATTTAAGGGCTTCAATTTTCATAGTAAGCATTCAGCATATTTTCCTCAAACTATTTCCAGAATTAAAACTGTGTAATTAATTACACTGCAAACCAGGATGCTGTGAAAGCTAGTAAGAAAGCTGATAGTGTAAGTGGTGATGCCATGTGCATCCTCCTGCCAGCCCAGTCACCCTGAGAATCATCAAAGCAGAACACCTGGCAGTAGATTGGCCTACAACTTAAAGAGGCTGAAGTAAGCAAAATTCTGAGGTAAATAATCAAAATATTTGGTCTTATATCCTATAAAAGAGCTTTCTCAAAACTCATATGTCATGATCAACCAAAAGGAATCCAAGAGAAGTGGAGGAGATGCAATTGCTTGCACCTTCTGGCCTCCAGACTTACACTCAAGCAATGCTGACCGGATCACCTGGACACGTATTTCAGCACTGTGAGCATGTCAGTGTGAGAACACAAATGAGTAAAACCAACTTGATTCCAGAATATCTAAAATAAAGCTACTTCTCCCTTGAAAAAACATCTCTCATGGAATTACTTGCTAATTTCCTGCAGCTCAACAAGGTGTAACTTTGAGGGGGGGACGAAAGGCAGTCAGTTACTGATGTGGCTCTCCTAGATTGCATGCCATTTAAACCCTTGCAGCTTTCCATCACACAGACAACGGGTTGGATATTTATGTATCCTCGTTTTCCACTGGAAACTTTACCTTCACAGTAAAAGAATAAAAAAAATCAAACAGATCTGAAGTACCTGAAGTATATTCTTATATCATTAACTGTTAATGAGAAATAAAAATAATTTAGATTATCGTTCTAAGGACAAAACCAAATAATCAGTTTACTAGTATTTGCATGTGGTGCTTTTTACCCTAATAAAACTGTCAAGCCCTTAGTCTTCTGTAGAAAATGGCTGCCATTTTTTTTTTTAATGGTAGCACAGTAGAAAGACTAAAAATTAAATATTAATTCCTTGGATATATTTCCAAGGAAGCTTGCTGGAGCCTTAAACCCAGAGCATTCTCCAAGAGCCTGGTGTGGTTAAAGAGTGTAGGATTTAAACACAACAGTAACATTACCACAGAGCCTTTTCTCATTCCAAGTATCTGTACTCATTTACTGTTTTTTTGTAAAATGCAAAAAGCCCACAGATGTAGTTACTTGGGGCAAATAATTCATGAACTCAGAAGAAAACTACGCACAAATTAAATCACTTAGAAAGTGAAAATATTTTTATGTTGCCATTCAGATAAAGATATTGCTTTCATCAGTTTGTTTAAAGCCAAATCCTGTCACACACACATTAGAGGGACATTCTTCTAGAGGAAATAAAATGATGCACTGCTCCATTGACCAGCACATCAATCAGGACACACTGATAGAAAATCATTAGTCAAGATTCCCTACTAGTAGAAAAGCATCAGTAGACAGCATATCAGCAGCAACATCTCTTAGGTTACTTAGCCTTCTTTTAACCAATACCTTACTCTGAGGCCAGTTTCTCCGTTTTGGAAGCATTCTTCATTTTGGAAGCTTACGTGGCACATTTTATTCAAGATTCTTGACATAGTGTACTCCTTCTGGATCACAATATCAGCTTGAAAATGATGTGCACAAAAGTGCATGGAAATGAAAGTAAAAGGGCCAAAGGGAGTTCTTACTTTATTTGAATGCACTGAGGCAGCATTAAAAACCTAGTTCAAATTCACCCAAACTAGACATTTTCAAGACAAATACTGTAAGTTATTCCTTTGTTTCTCTTTTTTAGCTGCATGTATCTCAGTTCAGTATATATATCTCAGTAGGATTGTGATTATTTCCATAAATAATGCATGCTTCATTTGGATTCTGTTGGTGTAGCTGCTATGTCATTTATTCCAGCATCCAGAGGAAGCCTGAATTTTCACAATAAGGAGAAAGCATGGAACTAGCAAAACTTGATTGTTTTTAATACTTGTTAGTGATGATTTGCAGTTCAAATGGAGCACCTGAGATACAACACCATCTGTAAACTGCAATAAGCTATTAGCACAGGGATGTTGAAACAACAGTTCAGAATCAAATCCATCCAAAATATGTGCTTTCCATTACTTAGAATTTGCATAGGAGGTTTCAGTACATGTTTTTTGACAGACTGTTTTGAGTTGAGAACTGAGATCCAGGAACAGACTTTCTCTATGTCTTCTTCTTGTTACCAGGTTTCTTTTGTTTTGTTTTTTTAAATCAGGTAATAGAACTGTAATGCTATCTAGCAGTTGCTGATGTTGTTTCTTCAAGTTGGTGTCTATATTGTATAACAATCATGAAATATAGCTGATAAGTATTAGGACTTTGGGATACCTGCCACAGGTTTTTTTTTATTGAGCTTCCTAGACTTATTTTGTGTGCCTTCCAAGTAAGTTGATGTGATTATATACTAAAAATTACTTTTTTATTCCAATAACTTACAGTATGATCCACTTATCTTGCTTGTAATGTCCTGACCTTTAATATTTTAGTATAAAATATTAAAATATTAAAGTAATATTTATTTATTCTCTTGTTAATTATTATAAATGACTCCTAAACAGCACCTAGCTTCTTCTCTTTATTCCTTCTTTGTCATCCTGTGCTGACTTTACATATTTAATAGTCTTAAAAGAATCTTTTCAATATTAAAATACTATATGAAGTTTCTCAATATATAGGAGACAATTTAGATTTTCTATGTTTTATTGTTGGTGGTTTGGGGAGGTTTTTAATTTGCTTGGTTGATTTCTGATCTCAGGGGAGTTGTCTGTTTTCCAGCCAGGAAAAAAATGTCTAAATTAATATCAGCTGGTCCACTGAAGAATGAAGACACAGACGACACTAAATAACTACAAGGTGATGTATAATTGTGCATGTCTACTACTCCTTTGTAAGGGATTCAATTTCCTTTTCACATAAGTTCTTCTCATAGCCCACTATCTCCTCTAAAAGCCTGATTTCATCATGTAACATATCTTCCTGCAGTATTTCATTGTGCTTTTAAGAGCCTGCATGAGTCCTGAGTGGCTACAACAGCAAGGCTCTTTCACACACACACGTTCTATTTGCTTGAGGAATTTGCAAAGAGGAACAATTCTGATGAGTAAGAGTGCCAATGCAAGCAGTGTTTTTTGAATTGTCAGGGCAGTATAAAACATTATTTCTTAACCAATTCAAGACATCATCACAGTATTTATTTGTTTGTTTGTTTGTTTGTTTTGGTTGGTTGCAGCCCAAACACTGTGAACTGGATTCTGTTCTCCCTGCTGGACACAGAGAATAACTGCAGCAAAATGTGGTGAAAAAGTGGTGTAGCAGACCTCTGGAAAAGGAGACAAAATCCAGAAGTATTTACACATTTGGGACAGAGATTCTTTTCTTTGTTTAAAGAAGTTAGTTCTTCCAGCAGAGCTGCCGCAAAGCCCTTATTTCATCATGAGCAGTGCACACTCAGGATGCAAAAACAGGCTCAGAAATATATGGCACAGTGCTGATAAGAAAGAGGAGAAAAGGAAAGGTCACATCTTTGAAGCCAAGTGGCTAATTTGGCAAATAAAAAGCCTGGTTAGGGAACAATGCAGAACTCTCTGAATATCCAGGGAACTGCATCGCAGAATCAACAGGTGCTAGATAACCCATCAAACAATATTTTTTTTTCCTCAATAATTTGCCAGTGGAAACAAGTGAGGTGATGTTTTCTTTGTTATTTATCTGGCTCCCTGGCTTCAGAGTTGTATGGTTAGTTTCTGGGAGATGTATCATTTGAAACACAAAGCCAGCTGAAATCGCTAACAGAGAGGCAGGCAGAAGATGCCCTCCCAAGGATGAAAAAGGTGTGCTATATGTTTGTCCATTTCACTGTGTAAAGACCTACTTCTGCAACAAGTAATAGTAACTAGTTTTACTGGTAAATATCTCTATATGTTTATATAGGACATTTAATCACATCTTTCTATTATCAAAACACACCTCTGGAAACTGTATTGCCTCTGTTTTAACTCATGAAGGAACTTAAGCATATCAGAAGAATGGCTTTGACTATTCATTTGCCTCTTCTATTCTCAATGCTTTCATCTCATTTTCTCACTACTTCTGCATACCTTTAAGGACTCTGAAATCTGGAACAGGAATAGAAAAGGAAAGATACCTTTCATGCTGGCATGTCTTATGTTTTCTAAATCAAACCCTAGACACAGACTTAAGATAATAAACATTTAAGGACAGATTTTAACAATGACTAAGCAACTAATCAAGAAAATTCGGTACCAGTCACAAACTTTGGCAAAAGTGCCATGAAAAAATTATTAAAAAAGAAGAAGAGCAAGAAAGTGGGGACTGTAAGCTCAAATGTTCAACCTGATTTTTGGACAGGAGACTGTGCTGCTATTTCTGGTGTGCTGAAGAGAAGTCAGTGGAACGTTTTGATATCCAAATTTGGTTTGTCAATGAGTTTAGTCAAATGAACAACTAGTGCTTTGGATCTCATTATTGCATGTCTGGACAGTGTAAATCAGAAGTGGTAGTTCAGTTATACTATAAAGAGCCTTGCTTTTAATATGATTGTTTACACAATACTTAACATTGCTCATAGATGCTATAATCAGATTAACTGTAGGAATAAAATACAGGAGCAGAGCAAAAATAAAACTGAAAGCTCCTATGTTTCTAAATATTTTCTCCAATTTATTCCCCCCCGCCCTGCGTTTTGAATTGTATTTGTAACACAGTTATAGTTATTTTATTCTTAAGCACATTGTGGTAGGTGTTCATAGTATTTGGCTCCATATAGAGATGAAGATGCTTTCAAGCTGAAGGGAAAGGTATTATTTCAAGCTGTGTATCATTTCACAGCTCTAAAATAATTTAAAAATGAGGAAAAAAATGGTATTGTTATTTTTTGAACTCAAGTTTTTAAAACCTCCTCAAACAGCTTAAGATAAAGACTAGGTTTTACGTGTTTAGTTAATTAATAACTCTACACTAGTACTTATGAAAACAATGGGAACAACACCCAGTGCGGATCTCTGCAAACTTTTAGTTCATGCTCTGAAGTCAAGTATTTAATAGCTACGTACAGGAATAAAACTTACCATGGACAAGGAAGAGGAGAAGTACATATCATGTTTCAGATGACTGTAAATCATCCAACCGGTAGCCCATTATACCATATGCTGATGACAGATTTTGCCATAACCATCAAGATCTTAAAAAAATAACAAAACAAAACCACACATAAAATAATCAAACATTGAAACAGTGAAAATTGAGTGTCCCTTATTTAAAATACAATTTCATAGAATCCTAGAATGGTTTGGGTTGGCAGGGACCTCTGGAGCTCATCTAGTGCAACCCCCCTGCACTGGGCAGGGACATCCCCAACTAGAGCAGCTTGCCCAGAGCCCTGGCAAGCCTCACCTGCAATGCCTCCAGGGATGGGAACTCAACCACCTCCCTGGGCAACCTGGGCCAGTGTTCCACCACCCTCATGGGGAGGAACTTCTTCCTAATGTCCAGTTTAAATCTCCTCCTCTCCAGTTTAAAACCATTGCCCCTTGTCCTTTCACTGCAGGCCTTTGCAAACAGGCCCTCTGCAGCCTGCTTGGAAGTTCCCTTTAGGTACTGGAAAGTCACTAGTAGGTCCCCCTGAAGTCTTCTCCAGGCTGAACAATCCCAGCTCCCTCAGCCTGTCCTCCAAAGCATAAAATCCACATGCCAAAATTAAGTACAAAGGGAAAAGTAAGTACGAGGGAAAAGAGCCACGTGTGAGCAGGGAGAGCAGCAAGTCTCTCAGCCTGGCACATGCATAGGCAGGCAGCTGACAGTACCAATACCACTAACATAAGATACACTGCTTAGCTTGGGTTGGGAGCACAAGCAGAACATTGAACGTCTGTCATCCTATCAGCAGCAACACATTCCTAGTAACTCCTCCTACCTATTTACACTAAACATGATGGACAGAGTGATACAAAGCTCACTTGAGGATTTGATCTCCAAGTTGCACTTTGAAACACAAAAGATGGGCAGAAAGGCCTGCAGAAAGGGAAGCAGGCTCAAGGCCAAGTGGCTGTATAGCACTGAGGTACAGCTAATGGAATTTCAGTCAGTAAAATGTCAATTTTCAGCACTCTTATTTTCTCCCATTTTCTCCTTAGCAGAGAATCAGAGAATCATAGAATCATTGTAGTTGGAAAAGACCTCTAAGATCATCAAGTCCAACCATCAACTTCCTACCATCATGCACGAACCCTTTTGTAAAAGTTTTTCTACAGAATCACTCTTTCATGTTTCCTTTAAATTCCCAGAAAGTGTAGTCACTTAAAATGAAAAACTGGCTCAAACTGAAAAACTGACAAATTTCGGTTTGAGGTTTTTGGGTTGTTGGGTTTTTTTATTTGTCAAATCAAAAATGGATGGGAGAGTTCTACCACTCTTGAAGAACACATCTCAATAGTTTCAGATCTAAAGCTTTCCTCACAAAAGAGGCTTGTTGTTTCAGTTATATTTAATGTCAAATTTTAAGCGAAAAGGAATTCAAGACTGAAGTGAAAGTGTGATCCCAGCATGGTGGTTCTTCTTTCATGGAGGGGTGGGGGGGGTTCCAAAACATGCTTTTCATCAGATAGAGAATGAGATTTCAAAGAACTTTCTGAATTTTACATTTTCTACAGAACTGCATTCATATTAAAAGCTAGGGAATTTATTTTATTTTCACCTTTAATGACAAAAGCTTAGGAAAAATGATTATAATTTTTTTTTACTATTTCCTATAGATAATTTTTGTCTGCATAAATCACACTATTCTTTTGCTTTTTTTCTGCTGAAATTCTACATCTAAATTTTGTTAATAACTTAAGGGCAGCTGCAGAACCCTTCCAAACATTTAACCTTGTATTATGCAGTACAAACTTTGAAAACATAAGGCTTTCCAAAGACAAAATTAAATTGAAATATAATGTGAAAAATATGGAACAGAAATGATAATAGATATCTAGGGTCTTTTACAGGATATTCATCTCTTTTTCCTCAAAGTCTGAAAGAACAATATATTTATGATAATCTTTCTCTATAGCTTATTTAAAGTGTTATTGTTATTTTATTCAAATTACTTTCTTTTCATCACTTCCAGCTCTGAATTTATGAACAGGCATCAGCCTGGCCCTGCCAAGACAGTGATGTGGGTAATCAGACAATTAGTTTTTCCTCTCCATTGCTTTTGAACAGGTTTAGACTTTATTGAACAACTTCCTTCCAGGTGATTAAAGGACCAAAAATAAAATAAATAATAATTTAAAAACCTCAAAAGAAAACAAACCAACACAGAAGCTCAAGATCATCATATGATCATCTGATAGAGGGCTTTTCTTGCAACACTAGATTCCCAAGTCGCTCTTAAGGATGCTTTAGTGATCAACTCACAGCTGAAAATGGTGTATAAATATTCTGCTGACTACCTTAATCCTTCAAGAAGACATCTGTAGAGCAAAAAACTTTCTGGCCTTTTTGTCATAATTTGATTGCCCATAAAATTAAAATCCATAAAAAGACTGTGTTGTTTTCAAATACTTTAAGAATATGAAAGAAAAACAAACCTTGCAAGGAAAACTTTTTTTTTTCTTTAGCACACACGAAACAAAAAAAGGTATTATTCACAATATAGAGGCTTTTTTAAAGAAAGCACTAAGTATTAGTGAAAGCTACAAACCACCTGAAATGCAAACAACTAAAAACCTGTTCATTGTAGCTAGTCTTGATCTGTTCCGAGCACCTAAGCGGCACAAGTGGACGGTAAGAGTTTATTTGTGCCTTCACTACTGGATACAAAAACTCTGGTTGAAATCAGTCACAAATAGAACTACATAAAAAAGTGGTCCCTGTGCATCATCATTATATAGGGACCTGATATCCCTGCAGCCAGCCCTCAGCAGTGTTTCAGCATAGGTACAGGGACTGGCACTAGTGACCACCTTCAGCACAAAAGGCAGCCTGCTCTGGGACCAAAGCTTCTAAGGTCAGTAGAATACAAAAAGACTCAGATAGTCTCAGAGGATGAAGTCAAAATTTTATCCTGGATAGACTTCTCAGAAATGTGGAGATAGTTTTAGTTTGTATGTATGCCTCATTGCCATCTCCACAAAAACCTTTCTAAAAAAGGGCAATTTCATGAGCGTCCTATGCAGCTATATAAGCATAGAGATGGAACATGAATTAGCAACTTCATAAATTAAAATAGTTGCTTTGAAGAAAGTGAACAAAACTGACAGAAGTCTTTTGCAAGCATTGTTCTCTTTTAAAATCTAAGCTGTCATCTTAAAAAAAGCAAAGGTTTTTTTCCTTACAAGCAACCTGCACTGAAATCTAATTAGAAACCACAGGTATTTTACATGTATTTTACAACCAGTGAAAGGCTAATCTCCAATGGCTTAGCTTGTACAGCTAGAATTCATGAGTCAGTCGCACACCCTTTACAGCTGGGTTATACAAGCCTATCCCAGTGCTGCTCACCTGCAAGGGCAGTGACTGCCTCTGCTACTCTGCATGCATACAAGGGTAAAGTACTGCATGTGGGAAGGAACAACCCCATGGATCAGTACAGCCTGGGAACTGATCTGTTGGAGAACAGCCTTGGGGAAAAAGATTTAGGAGTGCTGGTGGCTAGGAGGATGCCCATGAGGCAGCAATGTGCCCTTGTGGCCAAGAGGCCAATGGCATCCTAGGATGCATTAAGAGGAGCGTGGCCAACAGAGCCAGAGAGGTTCTTCTCCCCTCTGTGTCCAGTTCTGGGCACCCCAGCTCCAGAAGGATAGGGAGCTGCTGGAGAGAGTCCAGCACAGGGCTACCAAGATCATTAAAGGAGTGGAACATCTGCCCTATGAGGACAGGCTGAGAGAGCTGGGTCTCTTCAGCCTGGACAAGAGGAGACTGAGAGGAGACCTCAGCAATGTTTACAGATGTGTGAAGGGTGAGTGTCAGGAGGAGGGAGCCAGGCTCTGCTCCATGTCATCCAATGTTAGGACAAGAGGGAATGGGAGCAAGCTGGACCACAGGAGGTTTAGTATTAACACGAGGAGGAACTTCTTTCCAGTGCAGGTGATGGAGCACTGGAACAGCTGCCCAGGAGGCTGTGGAGTCTCCTTCTCTGGAGACATTCCAGAGTTGCTCTGTGAGCTCGTCTAGGTGGGTTGGACTAGATGATCTTTCTAGGTTCCTTCCAACCCCTGACATACTGGGATACTGGGATACCTCAGAGCCAACATACACATTGACTATTGGAGACATATTTACTTGCTGGGGACATTAATTTTCACTCATCGAAGCATATCACAGAGAAGAACATTTTGTGTATCTGTGCCTCTAATTCTAAGCACAATTCTTGACCCTTGTTGGTGTTTTGGTTTGGTTTTGGGGGATTTTTTTGGTGTTTTTTTTTTTTAAATGAGTCAAACCCCCAGTTGCTACCTGGTATAACTGAAAGAAAACACATAAAACTCAACAGTGTTGCCATCTACATACTGTGCAAACCAGGACAGATTCACTGTGTAAATGTATACAGATGCTAAGGAGCTTTCATGATAAAAACACTCAATGTACAGCTTGTATTAAATCATTAATTGTATTGAAACTGACTGCTATTTATACAGTTTATTTAAATGAAAACTTCTCATTAAGTTTGGTTATGCTAAGATTAGCATTAATGACATGCCAAATGCCAACTGGTTACTATAACACACTGAAGAATAACAATGCACATGAAGAGAAACTGGAACTGGTGACCAGAGAGCAATGAACAAAACTGAATTATATCCAATTGACCAAACATTTTGGCCCTTGGCAACTATTGTAACCAATGTTTAATCAAATTGTGTTTAATGTTATGCATATGCAGTATTTAAAACTGTGGAGCAAAATATTGTTGCTTGAAACCCTCGAGTTTGTTTTAACAGTGAGACCTTATAACTGCAACACCTGAGTACTGATAAAGTCCTTTTTAGTCCTTACACAAGCTCTACTAGCCAGTGACCTATTTTCAAAGTGTAACCAATTCAGCTTACACTTACAACAAAAAATCTGCTACTCAGAGACCGAAGAATAGGATTTTCCACTAAAATGTTATTTTTCAAAAAGAAATAAATGCAAAAAATAAAATCAAACATAGTGAAGCTGTATTCAGAAGAGAGTTAACTAAAAGTACATCTGGTGACATGCATTGTTAGAAGTAAATAAATCTGAATTTCTCAAAGATTTGGCTGATACTAACTTTTCAAATTTTCAGTCACAGGAAGGAAAGACTCTGATCTCTGGGCAGCAAATACTGCTTGTAGCAGAAAAAATGAAACTGTGAAACATAATTTACGCTCCTCTTGCATCTTTCTTTGATTTTCTTCATTACTGATCTCCCAGCTTACTACATCCTCATTCAGTGTTTGTAATAAATTTAAGGTTATTTGTCTCAACACTTCAACACTGTGATATATATAAAATTGTTTATGCTTTTATGGTAATTTACTTCAAAATAAAAATTGTAGTAAATTACTGATGAACAGCGTCAATTTGGTTTAAAATTTAGGGGGGGTTATGCATAGTCACTAGTGCTATCTTATTTCTGTTGAGTATTTTTTAGAAGTATTTAGATGAAAATTTTGCTCTCAATTTCCCTTTCAAATCATGGTTGTCTTTTAAGCTGTTTACTTCAGATATGCATGATGCCTTGCAGTGTAACATTGATATTTGTCTGCACAGTTTTTCAGATCTTTGTGGGAAAAATACACATTTTGCTGCTGTAAGGGAACAGAAGAATTGAAGTCTTTTTTATCAACAGGTTCTGAATATCAATTATTATATGCATAGTAACAAAGTGCATTTAATATCATTGGATATAATTTAAAAATACTTTCTTCCTAAAAGAGTCCATGAACTTCCCTTGTCACTCAATCTCTTCCATTAGCAGGACATTGGGTGAGGAAGTAGGCTAGAGTTTTTCGTACAAGAGCAATTTGTTCTGAGCAAACATGTAATGAAAATGTGATATTCTCCAGCATTTTGGTGTACATCCTTTCTCTGAATGCAAAATTAACTTTTGTGGCAGCATACAGTCTCTAGCAGATCCTAGACTGAAATAAATATTTATTTATTTCATTTAATAAATACATAGAATCATAGAATCTTAGAATGTTCTGAGTTGAAAAGAATCCATAAGGAACTTCCAGTTCAACTCCCATCTAAGCACTGGACAATACCAAAAGTCACACCACGGGTCCAAGAGCACTGTCCAGATGCTCCAGAATTCTGTCAGGCTTGGTGCCATGACTATTTCCCTGGGAGTCTGTTCTAATGCTTCACCATCCTCTAGGTGAAGAGCCTTTTCCTAATATCTAACCTAAATGTTCCCTGGTACAGCTTCATGCCATTCCCTCAGGTCCTGTCACTGGTGACCAGAGAGAAGAGATCAGAACCTGCTCCTTTGTTTTTCCTCACAAGAAAGTTCTAGACTGCAATGAGGTTTCCCCTTAGTCTCCTCTTCCCCAGGCTGAATAAACTAAGTGACTTCAGTTGTTCTTCATATGGCTACCCCTCTAGAATCTTCACCATCTTTGTAGCTGTCCTTTGGACAGTCTCCAACAACTCAATATCCTTCTTATAATTGACATCAGGAACAATTGTGCTTTGTCCCTGTCAACTACCTATTCCTTCTTTTTACACTAGAGGAATAGCTTTATATTTTTTCCCACCTTGCAGAAAATGATTGACTCACCAGAATAGTTTTACTATATTAGCAACAGAAATGCAATGTCATGGGCAAAAATATTACTCCTCGCTATGTTTAAATTCTGTGAACATCCACTGATATTGCTTGGCAAAATATTTTTATATTCATATTCTATGAACCAAATAATATCCTGAGGAACTACAGACGTTCCTGTGCAGCCCATTATGCTACACAACAAACCAATCCAAATTTTTCCTGTACTGTTATTTTATCACCTTTTGTCTGTACGACGCATGAATAAAATAGAAGTGCAATCAAAAAAGTCAGAATTCATGTTTTGAGCAGATGTTCTACCATCTAGCAATACTAGTTCATTAAAAAAACCCTTAAGGTCAAAAGAAAATGACACTTTATCCAGGACTGACTGTGGATGGAACCTCAGAGCAGAACACAGTTCCCTTGGTCAACTTACCATCAAAGCAGCAGCAACACAGTTGTGCCTAGCACATGCACCCATAACTAATCCTTTAATGAACAGTGTTAATTAACAATAAACCTCTAAACATGCTAGCCACATCATCGCTTATGGAAAAAATAAAGCTTGAAATACCACCAAAATTATATTGTAATAGCACCTGCCAAGGAGAAATAAGGTTGGAACAGCTTTGTGGCATCTCCTCCTTGATATATACCAACACCAGCAATGTGGAATTGGACATGAAAGTGAAGGGATGACAGACTGTTTTTAACATCTTCAGCAAGGTCATTCATCCTCCTCCCCACTGGTACATAGGACACTGAATTTCATGTGGCAAGTACCTTTTATACACACTAACTGGCATTTAAAAATATGAAAACAATCCTGGTTTCTTGGGACTAAAGATAAAATTTAAGATGCTTGGGAAAACAAGCAACCAATCTCAGAGCTGGTGGATCACAGGATGAAGTCTCACTACATAAGGTAATTTAAATAGTAATTGACCAGTATGTAGTGCACAAATTGATGTTAGTTATAACCTAATAAATAGAACTGTTCAGCTGTCTTTCCATTCATGGCCTTCATATTAGCTGCATAAATTGTCTTCAGCTGACAATATTTGATATTACATTTGCCTAGCGTTCATGAGTTGTGATTCCCTTAAAGTCAAATACTTGGGTTGCTCTAATGACTTCCTCTGGGGTCCCAGAGCAAACACTGCTCAATGTTTTCTTCTACAAATACAGGTATGAAATGCTGATTCCTCCTCCCTGCCCCCAGTCTCCCAAAAAATACAATGAGAAGGAGAGAGTGAAGTTGTACTTCCAAATGGAAAATAGCTGGTTTGGAAGAAGATAAGAGGTGTCAATACGGTTCCTCAACTACCTTGTACATGGATGAGTTACTGAACATTTGAATTGATGATTTATCCTGAAGCTTGCTAGTAATGCTCTAAGCAATTCACAGGCAACCTGCTTAGAGTGGCAGGTTTGGAGAGAGGGAGAGTTAGAACCTCAAATTGTGGAATATAGGAACCAGGAAAATTACTCTCTGACACTTGGGTAAGGGAGCCAGCTGGCCCATTTGTCAGAGCTTTTTCCTCTGAAGGACCAAAAAATAACAGATACCAGAGGCACAGTCAGCAAATTTTCTTCTCATTGTTAGAACTATATTGGAAGTAACATTCTGAAAGTAGAAGAAAAATCAGAAGAGATGGGAAGTAGAATTAGAAAGATTCACTACATTTATTTTTCTGTGAAAACACCGTATAGCAAAACTGCTAAGGAGCAAGTAATTTTGCTATAATGAATAAGATGTACAACATTCAAAAGACTTTGAGGTAACACAAAATATCCATCAGTGCATAATATATGCAGCTCTTTAAGTTGTTGAGCAAATTAGTTCAGCAGATGTCATCTGCTATTAAGGCATAAGTACATAGTGTACCAAACCCAGATAGTCTAGCTATATTACTGATTTTTATATGGATGATGAAACCCAGTGTTTAAAGACGTATTTTTATTACTGTTTTAGCATAATTCTTATTGTAACTAAACCCCAGGCAATTAAAAAAAAAATCAGCAGCATTTTCTCTCAAAATTACCTTCCCTGACCAAGATGTTAGCTAAATCTGGCAATTCTTTTTCTACTCTTGTTTTGTGTTATTATAATGTCTTTTTAGGGGGCAAATAAGAGGAGATAGGCAGTATTTTTTCTACTAATATGATATAAACTAATAAGATAAAGAATTCTGATACTACAACGATGCTATGTGGTAGCACTTGAGAACAAGTTACACACAAAAACCCTTAAAGAGAGATTAAAGGCTTATGCCAAACTAAAAAAAGCTCTGACTTAAAGACTAACCTTTGGATATGAATAAAGCTTGCAAAAGGCAAGTAAGAATGTGCTATATATGGAGGGACAATCACTTCACAAACTTCAGGTCGATGCCTTAAGAATCGTATCATTCTTGTCCACATACTCAGAAACATCCTTGTGAGCACATCACCAAAGCTTCAATTCTCCCACCATGGATGGGTCAATAGATTCCTACTTGCATTAAGGAGGTCAGTCAGTATGCAAAGAAAACTTTTTTAACCTGTGTTTGAATGGTAAGCACCACTGCATACAAGTATTCACAAACACTATCCTACTTTTCCTTCTGACCATTGCAATAGGCAACTATTAAAGAAGAGCATAAACATCCAATACTTGCTGTCACTTAACTCATCAGAAAGGAGAATGATTTCAAGGCTGTTGAAGGCTTAAAGGAGGAGTTATGATTTTTCTATATTCTATTCCAAAATTCCATAATAAAACAATTAGAATAATTCAATAGAACATCAACAGAGAAAGATGCTTTCATTAAAACACTCCTCTGTGGTCACTTTATCCCTCTATCCTTATTATTCATGATTTTTGTCTCATACTACCCACAGAACCACATTATAACTGCACTTTATACAAAATAACAGGATAATTGTGTTCTTAACAAATCCTACAAAAGTAGAAAACTGTGATTATGTATTGCAACTGGAATTAAAAGCTTTGGGGGGGGGGAGCAAAGCATCTGTGATTGTTTTACCCTGGTAGAATACTAGAAACCATTTTATTTATTTCATTTAATAAATACAATCTATTTATTGTATTGTCTCTCTCTCTCTCTCTCTTTCTTTTTTTTCCTCTAATACAGGAAATTATTTGTGTTTCATTCAGGAACATTCCTGAGCTTGTCCTGTCCTGGAAATTGCAACTTCTAAAAAACAACAAAATTCTGTTTGAGATCTATTTTTTTGCTCGTGTGACATCCTTTTCACATAGACAGTGCTTAACCTTTATTGGTTCTCAGCTTTTTTAAAGTATTAGTGGATTTTTAAAATCTAATCTGAGTTTTGACCATACTCAAAACAAATCTGTGTTTGTTGCCAAAGTGCAAGTTATAAGGGAGGATGGGGGGAGGGAGAACATCTTTTTTTCATTAGATTTGTGTTTTGTGGTTTTAATCTTTAAGAAGAGTGGAGATTTGTCAAAAAAATTCTTGTAAGAAAATTACCACAATGACTGAGTTCAAATCTTCTGTTTTGTCCATCCTATTTGAATATATTGTAAATGCAACAAAACTAGAAACTGAGAGAAAATGTAGATTACATTATGGTAAAATAAGTTTAAGAGTAGACTTAATACTTTTGACTGGTAATCATCATGACTTAACTAGAAAGTTTTTTCATTTTAAAATCTGTAGTTCAAAACCAGGCAGATGAAAGTATATGAGAGATAAATAGAGCAAAATAAATCTGAGTAATACAAATGTTGCATCAGAAGGGATAATTTGGCTGCAACCACCAAAAAAAAACCCCAAGGATTGTTCAGTAGAAGAAAAAAATCCTGATTTAAGATGGTAGAGTACTTATTTTCACCAATAATTTCATCAAACAACATACCAATTTTACAGAGAGACAGAGGAGCTGAAGACTTTGTATTCCTTCCTAAAAATCATTTGCTTTTAAAGCAAATCACCCATGAATTAATGAAAACAATGAGATAGTCAACAATCCTGAACAAAGTGGAGAAGAATGTTCATACCAAAAATGTAACTACTGAAGGGTTATGTCCGAGTCTGGCTTCTACAGGTAAGATGTCTTGAAGAAAGAAGAAAAGAAGAAAAAGAAGAAAAAAATTACCGATGGGGAGTTTAGTTTCAATATACTCAGATAAAATAAATACAGATCAATACTACATGACAATTCTGACAGGATGAAATTATAAACACATTGTCTTTTCTCTTCAAGCAGAGTTAACCAGCAACTCCTCAGACACTCTGGTAACAGAGAATTGTGTTTATATTTTAGATAGTGACTAAGATAAGTTAATAAACATTAATAACAATCTCTTTCCAGGGAAAACAAATCACTTTTGTAACAGATTTTGCTTCTCCAAAAGCTTTGAAAAGACAGTAATTGTAAATGCATTATTTTCAATCTCATCTTACGGAATTTGTGCTGGAGTTCACTTTGTATATCCAGCCAAGATAAAGATTTTCCTGCCCAGTGACCTGAAAATATTTGATTCTCCCAAAGACGCTAACATCTTCCTTTATAAACTAGAGCACAGGCCACCAAGGTGAAGTCTTCCTAATAAGAAATAGAAGCTTACACATTTTATTTCATATAAAATATGAATTATGTCAAAAAAATTCTCTGTATTACAGTTGTTTTTTCCCAAGTAAAATTCATACATGGGTAGTGGGTTTGTTTTTTTTTCCTCCCATGCTTTTCCTTTCCTTACCTTACCTCTTTGTGATGCTTGAAACAGCTTTTTTTCTTTGTCTCTTTAAATACATTGTCTTTTCAGAAACTTGTAGGAACGTAAGAGTACTGCACTGCCTCAGAAAGGAGACCAACGAGCTCAGACTGTCACTTGCAAGAGTTGCCAGAAGCAAATATCCAGATAGTAACATAGGTGAACTGCAAGCATACCTTTTTCCCTGCCTCTAGACATCTGACAAAATCCCTGAGCCGCAAGGGGTGGTGGCTTCTGTATATGGTATCATCTCCATCACCTCATATCCTCTGGAATACTGTGTCCAGTTCTGGAGCNAAACCCCTTGCACAATAATAAGCTTACATCAGCAGCAAATCTTACTTCTCAGATGCTCTCAACAAAATACATGTTCACCTGAACAGAACAGTTCTAATGTCAGGTTAATCAATTTCTGTAAGATCAGCTACTCCTCCTCTGGAATACTGTGTCCAGTTCTGGAGCCCTCAATACAGAAAGGACATGGAGCTGATGGAGCAGGTCCAGAGGAGGCCACGAGAATGCTCAGGGGGCTGGAACATCTCTCCTACAAGGACAGGCTGAGGGAGCTGGGATTGTTCAGCCTGGAGAAGAGAAGACTTCGGGGGGACCTACTAGTGACTTTCCAGTACCTAAAGGGAACTTCCAAGCAGGCTGCAGAGGGCCTGTTTGCAAAGGCCTGCAGTGAAAGGACAAGGGGCAATGGTTTTAAATTGGAGAGGAGTAGATTTAAACTGCACATTAAGAAGAAGTTCCTCCTCACGAGGGTGGTGGAACACTGGCCCAGGTTGCCCAGGGAGGTGGTTGAGTTCCCATCCCTGGAGGCATTGCAGGTGAGGCTTGCCAGGGCTCTGGGCAAGCTGCTCTAGTTGGGGATGTCCCTGGCCACTGCAGGGGGGTTGGACTAGATGAGCTCCAGAGCTCCCTTCCAACCCAAACCAGTCTAGGATTCTATGATTCTATGAAAATGAAGCTGCGTCATGTGCATGTGCTCATAAATTTGGAGGAAGTGTTAGAGAAATACAGACAAGTAAATGCCAAATCCCAAGCTGTGATTCTGTAGCCTAACTCTTAAACTGATATGAATCTTCCTGATTTCAAAGAGCTGATAGCTCCTTAAACTAAGGGACCTTAAAGAATAGCACCCTGAAGCATGAGAACAGATATAAAGGGGCAGGAAGCAATTGTGTGGTAAGAGGGGAGGAGGATTACAATGTGAAATGCTGTGAAGAATACCTAATCACATTTTATGTGTTCATCTCAACAGTTCTTTAAATTAAGGAAAGTAAAAATCAGTGCAAGATTCAGGGTGAAGGGGAGGAAAGGAGGTTGTTGCTGAGCAGGTACCCACACACCAACTGGATGTCAGGCAATTTCTCTATTCAATACAGAGACAAAACCCTGTCCCCCTGTTGACAACTGTTCTGAACAAGATATGCAGCCACTACCATGGAAGGCAGAAATTACTTACAGCTCTTGAGATGAACAGTTCAGTGCTTGTATGGCATTTACAGGGGAATGCTGCCAAGACATTGACCTCCAACAAAGCCAAGAGTGTGTGAATCTGTGATATTCAGCATAATCCCCTCGTAAAATCTGATGGCGAGGCACCAGGCACAAATTGCTTCCTGCTTCTTTTGCAAAGGAGGAGGAGGCAGGAAAGAATGAATGAATGAATGAACAGTTTTTATATTTCTTTTCTCTGAAACATTGGCTCTGAAGAGGATACAGGCAGAAGGAAGGCAGGAGTAGTGTGAGCACAGTGGTTGCTCACGGATATCACATATAGAAAAGAGTAAAGGAAAGGGTCATAGAGAGCTCCAGGCAAAAGAATAAAGCTCTCTTAAGACAGACTAAATCTCAGACACATCTTCAGTTTAAGCATTGCTCATCACTCTTAGGCCTAAACAACAATTGCAGAGCTTTCACAACCTTTCTTCCCAGAAAGCTAAATATTTTCTAAAGTCTAGCTCTGTAGTAAGCCCTGGAAAAATATCCTCTCAAAGTTTTACTACTCTGGGTTTCCAGATAAAAGTATTTAAATGTCTCTGCATAATATAAAGGACTTGATGAACTTATGGCTGGACAGGTAACTCCAGCTGTACATACACATACATCATGAGAAGAAAACCAAAAAGACAGAGAGAATCGATAAGGTTATAGGAATTAGATCAACAACCTGTTTTAATTAGATTGCACCTAGACTCAAATTCATCAAATTTCCCTAAAAGGGATCCCCACTTTTTAAACATGCATTTTGACTTCTGAAAAAGGTGGAAATTTAAAATTAATATTTTTAAATGTTTTATTGCTTCTTCCTGTAATCTTGTTGATCAGTTCTGAAGCACTTAAAATACTCTGGCATATAGCCAAATAATGTGAACAATGAGATTGGATTAATATCATTTTTCAATTGTCCAAATGCAAGTTTCGTCTGGTTTATCATTTTCTGGGAATGGCCAGTTTTACTAATCACAGATATCTACAGAAAGCTCATTTGGCTGTTTAGAATTCCCTTGTGCTCCATAAAAGGCAATTAAAGTAAAACTTCATGTTAAGATGTCTTTATCTCATCAGATGCATGGATGATTCATTTCTGCTTTATTACTTTGATGTCCAACTGGAATAAACTAGGTTTCGAATAGCAGAAAGAACTAAATGAAACAAATCAAAAAGGATGGGCAAAAGAGAGGAGTGAAGGGACCCAACACTTCCATCTCAGAAATGCAGATGCCTTTTTGTCTTCTGATTTGTGCCGGAACAGAATTAATTCTGTTCAGCGATCTTCCTTTTCAGCTAAGTCTTTTCTAAGTGACTGCACTTCGTGAAGGTAACAGCATATTTTGTCTGCTTCTAGTAGTGATAACACTTGATGTTTACAGATATTACTACGCATTGCTATGCAGAAAGGCTCTTGCTTATATTTGCTCCTATGGAGACCAAGGTCAGTGCTAAATCTTGTGTGTCACGTTAGGGGTGCAGTAAAATATCAAATCTGTGGGAAGGAGCAGACAGGACAGGTGACTCTAAACTGACAAACTAGGTATTCTATTCCATATATGTCATATTCAGGATAAAGCTGAGGGATCACAAGGGTCAAGGTTTCTTCTTCAGTGGTCCATATCTGAGGAGGACTCTATCCATTCTGTCTTCTACTATGATCTGCATGTTCTTGAATCCAGTTCCTGTGTGCCCTGAGTCCAGTCTGGGACTTCCCCAGTGCCTGTATACAGCATTACTGGTTATGGTGATGTAATTGCCATCAGGGGATTAGGTTTGATACTGGCTTTGTATATATTTCATGTTATTGTTATTATTTTCATCAAAGAAGTTTTAGTTTTCTTTTCCAACTCCTAAGTCTCTCTCCTTTATTCCCCTTCTTTTCCCCTTTGGCAAGGAAGAGAGATTAATAGAGAGCATCTGTCATTTTGTCTAGTGGCCAGCCCAGCCCTAACCTTTGGCACAGGAAGCCTTCACATGTCAAATCACCTTTAACTTTTCATGGTTTTGTCTGTAAGCCAGTGAGGAGACCTCAGCTCCAGGAACAGAAATGCTCTGCTCCATTCCAGTGCATGAACTTATGGAGCCTCCAGCTGCCTTTGTATAACCATGGTGATTTATGCTGGTGGAGCTGAAGCCACAGTTAAGAATTCAAAGACTAAAACTAAGGGTAAAAACACTTTGAATTTCGGAAAAAGTTTATTCAATGAATGTGTGTCTGCCTACCAAAGTAGAGAGGTCTCCTATACATGTATATTCTTCCAGATTTGAGCCAGTAAAAGTGATGGGACAATCCACAATTGTTTTTTAAAAACACTTATTAAAAAAGAATTGCTCCTGACTCTCAAAGGAAGATAAAAATCTAAAGGTGTTTCTCATTTGCAAAAAATCCCACATAACATATTCATTGCTGCATTATCTGACCAGTAGTTTTATTACTACTTTGTACTCAGATATTTGTAAAGTTGCAATCAGTTTTCACTCATTCTTGAAAACACCTTGAGACATCAATAATGTCTGATGTACACAGGACGGGGTTCAGCCTTACAACCACAGGATAACAGATGGAGCTTTCTGTGCTTTTACTCTTAAATGCCATATTTTGTATCTATTTTATTTTTAATCATCTTGATTTGTGGAAAGCATTTCTTCTTTTGCCCCCGTCATTTCTCCCTCATTTTCTGTTATGTGTAACGTATAATACATTATTATTCTTTCTGCACAGATTTATGCCAGTAGACTTGTGTCTATGCAGTGTGAGAACATTAGTAACAGGAAAATAATCTAGTTTTGTCAGAAGTTTTCTATTTACTTTACTTACAGGCGTATATCAAGCTATACCAGAGTCCCAAAAACTTTCTGATCATTCAATACGGAGATGCTGTCAATATTCCATACAACAGAAATTATTTGTTCCCTAGAAGTTACAGTATGGAGTTGGAAGGCAGGTTTTCCCTTTATAAAAGATCTATAAACCACATTGTAGTTTCTGACAATCTTCAGGAGCGAATCTTAGACTGGGAATGAGCAACATATATTAATTAACTGCCTCGAACTCCCCTTAACTGGCTGGTAGCAAGGGTAGGAATGCAGAGAGATTTTTCTCTCACTCTTGCACCAATCATCAGAACTACAAAAAAATCATTTTAAATTCTTCCATACTTGTAACTTCCTGTCACAGGACATATTACTGAGGTACAAACTAAACACATAACTAAAAGACATTGTCACAATACGCTATACAGTGTATACATAAATGCAGAACCTCTCAGGATTACTATGTTTAACTGTTTCTGTGCCATTGCCCTTGTTCTTAGGCCTAAGCAGCTAAGGAGAAGAGGAGGAGAGGTGCATGAAGTGAGAGGATTCAGCCAGGGTGACACATGGATCCAGAAGATAACAAAGGTGATTTTGCCACTTTACTCTGCTCTAGTGAGACCTCCTCTGGAATACTGTGTCCAGTTCTGGAGTCTTCAATACAGAAAGGACATGGAGCTGATGGAGCAGGTCCAGAGGAGAGCCACGAGAATGCTCCGGGGGCTGGAACAACTCTGCTATGAGGACAGGCTGAGGGAGCTGGGATTGTTCAGCCTGGAGAAGAGAAGGCTTCAGGGGGGACCTACTAGTGACTTTCCAGT
>VWZO01009995.1:48013-106392 GCA_013396975.1 Bucco capensis
AAAAAACTTGGTTCTTCTTATCAGAAATCTCATGCAAGAAACAATGTAAGACTAGAATTGCACAAAAAATAGATTTTTCCATCATTCCACAAAATTTAGATGTGAACTTTAACTAGTTACAGAGGAAAGAGATAAAAATAAGCTGGTGTATTTATGAGTTAATGAAATACACTGGGAAAACTATCCATTATAACTTATTCTTGAAAAATCTATGAAATGCTATATAAAGAACACATTAAAATGATAAAACAAGCTATCATCTAGTTGCTTTCATGCAAATGTGAAAGTGGATGTGCTTGTGAATAGTTTTATTGTTGAGATTTTGATCAATTTGGTGTCAAGTTTTAACAGTAAAACTAATTCTACTACAAAGGTCTAAATTTAATCCAATATTTTACTTATAATTGAAAAAAAATCTTTCCAGTGATGGGCTACTTCTCCAGAAAGTACATTGACCTACTCTACATACATACTGAGAAACTTTTCATTGACAACCCATGATCCAGCATTCTTTACAATGCAGAAGAAAAGTAAAACTACTTTTTATATAAAATATTAGTACTTTAACAATCCATGACAGACAAATGGCACAAGTTACCAATATGTAGCTAAGGGTCAGGCAGTATGTATTTAGCATGTATGCTAGTATGATAACGTCCAAGAATGCTAAGTAGAATCTACAAATTGGTACTTCTAATCAGCAAATTCAAACTACTACCTTTCAAAAATTTTACAAGATCTGGCCAAGAAGTACTCTACCACTCAGGCTGTCATTTGGAATTCAGTAACACTTCCAGAAGACTGCAAGAAAGCTATAGTGCAAATATTTTGCCAAGGTTAATGAATAAACCAAAAAACCCACAGGTATTATGAATTTGCCAAACAACAACAGAAACAGTGATAAATTAACCACAACTGCTAATGGAAATGAATACAATTGATATATAGTCAATGTGAAGTTTTGCAACATTAGTTTTGTCAAATTTGTATTTATAAGATTACAGACTTGGTTAAGTATATTACCAACGTAACCTTGTTTTTATTAAGATCTGGTACAACATAGTATCTTGACTAAGAAGATAATGCAATATAAAAAATTAACAGCGTCCACTGAATTACAAACTTGAATTACTTGGAATTCAGAAAATATTCTCCTATTAGTCCTAGTAGGTATTCAGAAGTTTCTATCTATTTCTTCTTTCTTTTCTGACTTGCTCTGCTCAATTTAAGACATAAGACAGGTGTTTACTACTTGCTTAACAACTGAGGAGGAAAAAAAAATAAGGTGCTAAAAAATAGTAGTTCTTGATGAGACAGATCTCGATTTCAAAAGTATACATCTCTTGAAATAGGTTTTTAGCACCTAATAATCTTCACATTTTTGCCATGGGCTCTGTACCTTATATCCATTTTACAAATGGACTCCTACTAGGATGTAATAATGTCGTGAAAATAAATGCATTACAGACTAGAAATGGATCACTGGCTACTGCACCACTTTAGATTAATCTAAACTTTTGTCCTCAAGTGAATGTTTCCTTTTCTAAATACAAATAGTGTGGATATAAGGAAATACACACACTAAGAATCCTCCAATCTCCAAGCTTAAAAAGAGCTTCTTCAATACTTTATACAACACTTATCTCAGCTTGAAGTCATTTTCTAGCAATGCCAGGAGCCCTGGCATGCATTACATACAGAAGTTATGCTCAATACCTTGCTCACTTACTGTAATCTAACCTTGCTATGCAAGATGCACCTACAAAAAGCATCACAATTAGTTGTATTTACTTCAGTGGAAGTTTAAAAATTTCTTTGCAAATTCCCAAAGCTGAGATACAGTTATAATTCATTTGGTGGGTTTTTTTGCTTCTCCCTTCTTGAAAACAGTTTTTAACACAATAAGCCTCTCATTATTTTCTGTGGGCTAGAAGAAAAGAATAAAACACATGAAATAAATGTTGGTAAAAAAAAAAAAGTATAGGCTGATCATAACTGACAAAGTGCAGAGCTCTGAAAGTAAGACATCTGGTTCCTGAGACTGACCCATTCATTCAGATTTAAATTTTAAAAAAAAAAAGAGATGGAATTACTCACTTCAAAAAAATTATCTGTATGCTTATAGATGACTCCAAAGGAGAGACTGATAGTGACTTTATGAGAAAAGGCAAGGCAAAGCATTTCCAGGGATTAGGGACAGCACCTTGCATGAGAAGCTCCACAAGCCCCATGTTCCAAAAACATGGAGTTTAAACTCCAGAAGTTGCTTATGTTTCATGTAATCGCACTAGTATCAGTCTAATTGGCTTCTATCACCTACAAATTTATGGGAAAATATTTTTGTTTTAATTTTTGGGATGATATTGCTTGGGGAAGGATTGGTTGTTTTGGGAGGTGGTTTTTTGGTGGGTGTGTTGCAGGGTTTCTGTGGGGTTTTGATTTTTTGTGTTTGCTTTTTTTAATAGGTTTCATATCTTAACCTGAGAATAAAAAACCAAGATACATGATGTTTATATGGTTAATTAGCATCTGTGAGCAAAAAAACCTGAAGTCAGAAAAGGCCTCCTGGAATTGTCTAGTCCAACCCCCTGATCAAGCAAGGTTAAGTAAAGCAGATAGTCCAGGACTGTGTCCAGTAAGGTTTTGAATATCCCCAAGGACAGAGGCTTCACAACTTCTCTAGGCAACCTGTGCAAATTCTCAGACACCCTCACAGTAACAAGGTATTTCTTGATGTTCAGATATGAATTCCTGGGGTTTAGTTTGTGCCCAGTGCCTCTTGCTGTCACAGGGCACCACTGAAAAGAGTCTCTCCTTCATTCCCTCCCTTCAGGTATTTGCATATACTGATGAGATCCCCCTGAGCCTTCTCTTTTTCCATGATAAATAGCCCCAGGTCTCTCAGCTTTTCCTTATAAAGATGCTCCAATCCCCTAATTATCTTTTTGGCTTTGTGCTGGACTTTCTTACACAAGCAAGCCCATATCTCTTTGACCAGGGAGCCCAGAACTGAACCCAGCACTCCTGATGTGGCCTCACCAGTGGCAAGTAGAGGGTAAGGATCACTTCCCTCAATCTCCAGGCAACACTCTTCCTAACACAGCTCAGAAGGCTATTTCCTCATATTCTTTTCAGTTCAGACTGGAATTTAAAGTCTCTTTGCTCCTTGAGGCCACCCCAAGGGCACAAAAACTCCCAAGATAAAAAAATAAAAAGAATAACCCTTTGTCTCTATGCTGAACCATGCAGGTCTTGGTACTTGCCCTACCAAAATATCTTTTAGCTCATCACTCCCTTCTCCACTTCAATTTGGCATGGTTCTATTATCCCCTGTGGAAAATTAGAGCCAGCGTGATAATTTCTAATACTACAAGCCAATTGGAACTGTCTCCCATGTATAAACTGTATGTAAATGGAGGAAGGGAGGGGTAATGAGAAAATGCAACTAGCCTCATGGCTAGATTAGTCACTTGGGAAATGAGACAGCTGGTTCCCATTCCTGCTCCCCTGAATGTTCAATTTTTTATCCAGAGCAGCACAACAAACCTTACTTCTGAGTTATTTCTAGCATGATTAACAGAGTACTTTCTTCAGAAAGGGGATTTGTGTGTTCAAGTGTCCTTAGACAAAAAAAGTTAGTTGGAACTGAGTTTACTATGTCTAGCATTACTACCCTCATCACTAGGCTAACAGTCTAGCACACCACCAAAAGCAGTACCCAGACGCTTTGTTCTTTCCCTGTTTCACCACTTTCAGAATATATATTACTTAGGGCATTATTAAATAAATAAATAAATAAATAAAAATCTGCAAACCCTTACTACTCTGTTTCAGATGAATATCACATTTGACCTGATTTTTCCAGTAGTAATTTAGAAATGTGACTGCTTCCTAACTGGGCATGTTTAGTTTATTAATAAAAAAGTGTCATTACATAGCTTTGGAATTTACTTATTCATTTTGCTGAATGATCACTGGACCTAATGGAAAGGCTAAACAAAAGAAGGGGCCTGTCCTTCCTGAACACTACCCTGCTTCGCACTAGGCTACATGTCTGCAGCACACTTTTCCCTGCAGCACCTCCCTATCCTGCATGAAACCTTGCATTAAGACTGATTGGTCCTGTTGTTGCAAGGTTAGACTTGCACCCAGACAAAAAAACCTATCTGCTAGCAGTTTATGGAGGTCATGATGATGAACAGGAGAGGTATCTTGCATGCAACCTGCAATTTCCTAGAGTGTAACTGTAAAGAAAAAACTATATAAAGAGAAAAGAACAGGAGTATATGTTGTATCAATGTAGAAATTCATGGTAAATGCTTCAGTCTAATATTACATGAAGTATGAGGTATAAAAATAATACACCAGAGCACTCGATATGATTAAAAAATAAGGACATCATGAACATACCAGATATGTCAATAGAATATTGATAATTTTGAAAAGACTGATCTATAGTATACAGACAGCATCATCCTTCAGAATTAGATGATTACTATTTTATGTAGAACAAATACTTACAGGCAAGCCCAATTATTTAAGCTTCAAATACCAGTGCAACAAAAATCCACTTTCCTTCAGCTGATAAGAAATGAGTATTTAGGGAAAGCCTCTTCCCAAGAAACATTCAATCACAGCTCAAAATTCTGTAAGTAGCCTAACAGATTTTGGCAGCCAAATCCCATTAAAATTTACAGGCATTTGCTGCTTAACTCTGAATCATCCTGTGTGTAATGACAGGGACAGCAGCAGCCCCATGCCCTCAGGGGCCATGCAGCCACCCACAGTTCCTTCGAGCACTTTGAGGATGATTGCATCCACAGGCAGCACCTTCCTGAAAACTGTTTCACATGATCAGCTAAGGAAAAATGGGAAAGGTGACTTTTTTTAAGAACAACAAAAAGAAAAAAATTGCAGGTGAACTGTCTAGCCTGATGTTGACAGTGGTGATCTACAAAGCCTTTGCACAACAAGAAAGTTTCATATAAAATCAGACATACATTGCTAGGTAAAAATTATATTTTGGGTAATGGAGTTCTCTAAAGATTTTGGATGAACATCTAATGATCACTTTTTTTTTTTCTTCCAACAGGTTATTTTGTTATTATACACTGCATAATTCAAACAAAGCCAGAATTAGGAGAAACAGGAGTTTATCATTGGCCCAGGCAGGGGTCAATGACAGTATTTAAAAGGCTGCATAAACCACAGAAGAAAAGTCTTCCTCTTTTACATGTATGTGATTTAAATGCAGTCGCCAAGATAACTTTCCCAGACAGCAGAGATAACCAAGAAGTCAAAACCTGTGCTCCAGACCCTCCAAGAAGACCTGTACTATCTGCTGAGCTGCTACCACAGGGGCAATTTTTAAGTCTGTCATATGAAAACCTTTGCAATATCCACCAAGAAACTTTATATATAAACCACATTTTTTTTCTTATTTCTGTTTTCTCCCTGCCTAATTCCCAGTTTAGGTTATGTACTCTTCCTTGAATCCTTATATCCCCTGCATCTGCTCTCTGCACAGGAATAAAACATCCTGGGTTATCAGTGTGTCCTGTAGGACCAAATCCAAATCCAGAGATATTTTCCAAGTGAAACCAAAACATTAATTGAAAGTGACAAATAGGCAAAGCTCCATGGAGTATTCTGCCACCAGCTGCAACACTGAATTCAACAGCAAACAAAGTAAAAACCACATTTATAAATCAAAAACGTTTCTGGACATGGATTGCCTCAGATGTATGGCTAGGCTTCTTGAACGAAGCTCCAGGGAGGGCTCCACCCACGCTCCTCCTCAGCGCCTTTTCCAAGTGTGCTGATAAAAAGAGGATAGCAGATAGCACCCTCGAGCCTGCACTAGGGATTTTTTTAGGTGAGACACAGCATGTGCAGAGCTGGACCCACCCTTTAGTCCTAAGGTTCATCTGCCAGGGCCTAGCAAGCTTGGACACTGGCAGCGAGGTCCTTAGGACAGAGGTTTTATTAGAGTGTCAGGCACAGTCTGAAAATCTCCTGTGGCCCCTGGTGCCATAACTGTGCCCACAGCAGAGGGAGCATTAAACTCATTGCCCACGGGAAAGTGTGGGGAGTGATACCCATGTTCCTAGAATCCTTGGATGGGTAGGATGTGCTCATTAGCCTTCTGGCAGTCATCCTAGGAGAAGGACAACTCTGATTCCAAACCCGGGCACATGGAGCTCCTTTAGCCCTGTAAGGCCTTCCAGCTAAGAGGTTAAACCAAGAACAGGTTGCAAAGGAAAACATCCAGGGAAGTTTTGAAGATCTCAAGAATATCTCATAACCTCTCTGGGCAGCCTGTTCCTGTGCCCCATCACCCTCAAAGCAAGTAAGTTTTTCTTCCTTTTTAAAAAAAGAAAAATAATTATCAGATAAATAACTATAAATCCTGTCAATGTTCTAGATAGGTAGTTTATAATTTCAAACTACATTGAGTTTGGTGACTCAAAACACTTGGTGGTATGTGCCTGATGGGGGGGACTTTGCCATACCATGTCCTGCAGAAGCAAGGAGTCAGCCATGTGCAAGACTAAGATCTCTCTCCTCCCAGGACCCAGGCTGATAGCTCCTAATGAATGAAAAGTGCATCAGCTTGAGTAACCAAAGGAGGCAACGTTTACAAAAAGAATACGTTACCTTGTGTTTCGTCAAACACCTTTTAACCAAAAAAGTTAGAAAGAGGAAGAGCTTAACTCCAAATACTTACTCAAGATACTTCAAATTAATTCTACCACCTCTATCTTTATATGAAATTAAATGAAAAGTGACACTTTTTGTTTAAAGGAACAGATGTTCACAGAAGGAGTTATACCTGTATCATGTCAGAAGTATGTGTCTTAATAAAAATATTCTATAAAAACAGACTGGACTGTGATGTTCCATGGCCTTTTTACCTGGAGTGCAGACAACATCTGTTGCTTTATCTAAACAGAAATACTTCTTCCCTACTCTCACCCTCCAGTCTATTAGCCCAGCAAATTATCTTGTGACTGGAAGTTCAGAATCAGTTTTTCCTTCACAGTTTATGTATCACCATCACCACCAATACCACAGGCCATATCATTTACTCAGCTCAATCAAAGCTGAAGCATAAATTCACTGATTTCTGACAGAGTACATTTCTACCATGTAAAAGATCAAACACTCAAAGCTTTGTGTGTGATTGTACTAGCTCTTATAATTTATTTCATTTTGTGTCTGTTCATCTGTTACTGCGAGACAGGATATATTTTAAAGGGTTATTCAATATTGTTTGCAATAGCACTGAATTCTAAGCACAGTATTTAATATTTGTCCATCCTTTAAGTACAGGAACAAGACAATAAGACTGACTTTCATCTTTCTTAGATGGTGCCCCAAATGAAAATTTGATGTAACCACTTCAAGAAAATATGCTTAAAAATATTAACGTTTTTCAGTTCACAGGGAGAAAGTAAATCATACTGCCATGAGCTCCCTTAACTTATTTGTATAGCAGAATTGTAAACACAGCAGAAAACAGCTTACTGTAATGTAAATAAAGTCTTGCATGCAGTGTTAACAGGACAAGTTTATTTAATATAACTTATTATACAAAGTCATTCTCGCTACCTTTCAGTTTATACTTCTACGGTAACAAATTTATAATAAGCAGAACCCTTGTGTTAAACTGCAATACAAAGTAGCAACACTGATCTTTTTCAAACCTTACATACCCTTTAGCTCTTTACTTTTTAATTTGTACTTTTAGCTACTAAAATTAGATTTGAGTTATTGAAAATAATATTTTTATTCACCTATACTAAAAGTGTAATTTATTTCTTAAAAAACCCACATTAATACAAAGTTTCAGTTTAATTCTTACTCTCAAACATGGATTAGCTGTAAATTTAGTTACATTTGACTGCCTTTACATGTTGTGAAACCTACAGAAAAAGAATAGAAAAATAGTTACATTTATATCCAAAACCTAGGGAAAAAAATGTTCTATGTATGTTCAAGTATTCTAAACTTAAGCTTGATTCTGATACTGTTGTATTCTACAAGTTGGAAAAGGAAAAATAATCCCTGAAAACTTCATGTTTTTGGATTTCCAGACACACACAACATTCAATAGCAGGTAAAATAAGTCCTTTAAATAAAGCCCATGTAGCACACTCTGCAATAGAAACACCACAGCACCTACACATATGAACTCCAAAAATTGTGGATGTTTATAATTTTGTGCATCGGGAGCCAGTGAAGAAATGTACTGGCCTGCAGAAGCTCAATTTGTGATCTTCTGGCAAAAAAAAGGTAGAAAATAAAAGTAGCTAAATTCACAAGTAAGTCCTGTGAGAGAGTTGATAATGCTATCTGATGTTAGGCTAGCTCAGTAAAGAAACAGACAGAAAGAAAAAAACACATGGCCAAAGGGATTATAAACTGAGGGGGGAAAAGTATGTCCAGGTGTTTTCTATTCAAGTACATGAGACTCTTCCTAGGATTTATTATTCAGACACATCACGCTTCTCTTAAACAGAAGAGCTGCAGAGCTTGTCCTGGGTTGGCTCTGCTGCCTGCAAAAGGGACAAGTATGCCCTGTGGCCTCTGCTCTGACATCAATGCATACTGCCAGATTTTGTGACCTGAAGATACAAAACAATGGGAGTGACGAGGGGAATACTATCCAGTACAAAGATTAAAAACTGCTATTCGTTTGTTTGGTTGATTTTTTACCTTCCTCCTCTTGGGAGCACCTGTAGGTCAGAGGCCTTTCTCCTGCACACCTTAGAGTAAAGCCCACCTGTGGGCCAGGCCCTATTCATGTCCTCAGCTTGGGTGGGCTAGGTTAATCTGGGGTGGGCAAGAAAAGCAAAGCAGCAAACAGCAATGACAGCCATCAGACCAAGAAAACAGCCGTCACAGGAAGGGGACATACACACTGCCTGGGGTGGGACCAGAGTCAGGCACCCTGAGGTGTCAAGCTGCTGCCCTGCCATCTGCTGCCAGGTGTCATGAGCACAGGAGGAACCACTAAACACCTGCCATGGCCAGCTTGCTTAGTAAACACATCTTAGGTGAGATCACTGATTAGCCAGTTCCGCTCTGCGTCAGCAGGCACCCCACCCAGCCAGCCCCAAAAGCAAGAGACAAGCTCAGCCAAACAGGATATTTCTCCAAGGAACCAGAGAGTGACTGCTGCAGTCCAGACCCTGGTGTGAATGAAAACATGTAAACCCTTCAACTTCAGTTATTGTTTCCTGGTTTCTAGCCCTGGAGATTAAAAACAAGCAACATGGCACCAGGAAGAGGCTTGTGTGTTGGTGTCTCACTCCCTTCCACCCTTCCTATTGGGCTCAAAAGAGCTTTTCCAAGGCCTTTCCCTCTCCCTAAACTGGTCTCATCCTACTCTGAATGTGCCTGAAGTTGCTTCCAGATCATGTCACCACTGGTAGCAGATTGAAATGGATGGGAGGGAGAAAGCAGGCTGCCCAGAAAGTGTGGAATAACTCCAACACTCTTGATTATAGGAGACACCAAAGCCATGGGAATGTTTGGCCAGTAAAGATGATGTTTGCAGCAGAGGTGGGCATTTTGGAGAAGAGGATCATCTAGGCTGCTGGGCTTCCCCATACCTCAGGCCTCTCCCTGCTGCCTAGGCATAAAGCAGCAGTTTGCACTCAGGGTTGAGTCTGAGGACCAGCCAGGTAACTGCAAGAGAAAGTGGTGCCTCAGCCCTCTCTTGGAGCTAGCAGAGGGAATGAAAGATTCCCACCTCCAACATTTATATCTTTTCCAGATCTATAAGGACACAGTTTTAATATTTGGGAGATATGGGGCTGTGCAGTTATTTCACAAATAGCAAATAGAGTCAAGGGACTTGTTTATATTTGTCTTGTGATTTTAAACTGCTTCACAATTTCATTCTCAAAATACAGTGGCCTTCTGGACAGCAGAAAACTGCTCTTGGGTTGAGAGGATGTATGGTTAATGCATGCCTACATACTGCTCATAGCCTGGTCTTTGTACCTCATTCTTGAAAGTCAGACAGGTTTCCTTTGGAGTTTTCAATTAATATTTTTTTCCCCCACAATATATTTTTTCAGAGAGAACTGCAAAATTTTAGTCTATAAATAGACAAAAATAGCAAGTTGCTAGTGAACTCCTCATTAACAGGAAACTCATACGTTTATCTCTCATAATGAGTATTTATATGAAATGCTGACCAGCAACTCAAAGATGGTTGCAAGACCAATCCTGCTTCTCTCTATTATATGATTTCTTGGGGAAACAGCCCAGGACATGAACAGTCCCTACATTTCTCAGTGAAGCTCTCTCTTTCCGTTTGAAGGCTTTTATGTCAGTCACTGGAATAACTGTGGGAGACAAGCAGAGGCAAGGGAAAAGTTTACCAAAATTGTGCTTGAGTCCATGCAGACCGTGGACTTTTAGAAAATTGGCTAGGCCCTACTGATCTTAATGGTAAAAAGAATTATATATGTCTCTAAATTCTCTGCAACTTTGAACCAGAAAAGTTCACCAGCTGCTAGGACCAGAGGTAGCTTTTATGAAACTGACAAAGTTACCAGTACCACAAGGCAACAGAAGGACTCAATAGTTGTGGTCTCACATGGTGGCCCAGATCTGTCACAGCCCTCAAATCACAGTTCAACAGCATTCATTAGGAATAATCTGTTGAGTTTCAATAAACTGACTGTAAATGTCAATACCTTTCAGAGTATCCTAATACACTTTTGTTTTTCTGTGTCCTTAATGATGAAGGTTGCCACAGGGATGTGCAAAACCAGAAAATACCCATACAAGTCTAGTATTCCCACTGCCAGGAAATAACAGAACTACTCCTTGTTGCAGACATTGCAAATCTTTGTGAAAAAAACAACAACAACAAAAAAAAAAACAAACACAAAACCAAACAAACAAAAAATCAAGCTTTCAAGGGACACTGGGACTAGAGCATGACTACAGATAGAGAGAAACGCCCTAAATTAGATTCTGAACTTGCAGCTTGTCAACGGCAAAGTACATTCCTGTATTCCCTAGTACATACAATCACTATGTTTGTACAGAAAGATGTTTTCCTTATTCTTCCCTAGAAGGCAAGGCAAGGAGCCCTGGATACCTCCCGGTCATGGAGACAAGTTAGCCTACTTTACCATACAGAGAAATGAAATGCATTTGGACTCTTACTGTCTCGTCAGTTTTTCAGGCATTACAGTTTTGTTATATTTCTTAAAGTTTCAGGAAGAAAAAGTAAGCACATAAATTCTGCTCCTGCACTAAACAGTAGTCCCAAGTAAGCAAGTTTATCTGCAAGAGGAGTTCTGGCAACTTTCATAAAAGAAAATCTACTGAAAAGACACTTCTCAAAAACAACAAAACCAATTCATCTTGTATTATTTCTTTCTTTGCGTGCCTACCTGCCAAAAATTTTCATCTATTTATCACAAAACTATTCCTGGGATAGGACCCAGTATCTGGACGTAGACTTAAACTATCAGGTATTTGCCAAGGTGCTCAGAACATTTTACAGATGCTGTGGTAAATCATTTTATGACATTCAGTTTAAAGCCAAGCTACACTATCACAAGCTACACTACAGAAAAGTAATAAAGGAGTTAGTTGGTCATTTGCTTTGACAAAAAAAAGAAATGCTTCTTGTTAAAACCCTCTCCCGAACGAAATAAGATTATTGCACCTCCACATAAAAGTCTTACATTTTCCATAAACACATTTGTGTTAAATGCTCGTGATAACGAGGAGATGAAATGCAAAATTACAAAGGAATCATTCCTGCAAAAGGTACAACATATCCATAGCCTTGCCTCTTATCAGCAGAGAGTGCTGTGCAGCTCCAAGAGCACAAGAAGAAAGCACATCTTGAGCACATCCTTTTCCAACCACTAACAAACTTTTCCTTCCCTCCCTGAAACAGGCTCCATGAAAGACAGCACTGTACCTGTGGCTGGTGCCATTCTAGTGTATGCATGAGGATCCCTTCCAGGGAAAGGTCAAAGCCCCTGCTCCCTGCTATCCTCCTCCTTTCTCCTTGTACAGCCTTCTGTTTGAGGGGTCTGGCATTACATGAGCCCCTATGGCAGCACTAGTTACCTCAATATCCATTACAAGTCCAACAGGATTGTCAAACTAACCCATTCATGGAAACTCCAATTAGACTAAGAAAGTAAAGCCTTTAACTAAATAATTCTTCTGAAATGGAAACTAATGCAATACACTTCATGAGCAGATCCCAACTTTCAATCCTGGTTTAAGCGAAACAAGAAGAGTGAGCAGGAGTAAAAGCTATAAAAAATACAAACACAAGTTTGGTAAAGTCAAGCATATATATCATAGATCACTTGTACAGCTTTCCAGCATGTCAAGAATTGACTGTTATCAGTAGAGTGGCCATAGACATTTTGCTGAAGCAGTCCATACCACTAAGTCATTGCTATTAGTACAGAGCGATTTCCTCCGTTAGTCACACAAATGGTTTCAAAGTGGTCTTCATTGTGAGGTTGAGTTTCTAAAGGCCCTTAAAAATCTGTGCCTTACAACTTATTCAAATACATAGAAAAACATAGCCAAGATGTAAGATCAACTAAAACTCTGCTCCTGAAAATGAACAGCAATTTTCTATTGGCCACAGTTGGTCCTATTTATCTTACCTGCTATGGCATGAAGGGAAAAGGGCTGTTACTGGAAATAATGTATAAAGAGGAAAACAGTCTTAACAGGATGAAAAGCAATACCTTGGAGCTCAATTTTAAGATCTTATTAACTTTGTGTTGTCTGCCCTTCTTTTTTCAATGCTTACAATATCAGAGGAAAGACTCCTGTGCTATATTAGATTAAAATACTGACTTGAGAACGATCATTCCCAAATTGCAGTTCCAGCTCCAATGCTCACATACTGCAGCAGGGCAATTCAATTAACCTTCCTCTGTATTTGCTTACCTTCCTGTGTAACAGGGATAATATCTGCAGAAAAGGGTCCTATAAAGCTTAATCTTTATAAAGCTCCTAAGATGAAATGGAAATGTGCCATACAAAATAAACCATGCACAAGCCACTTTATACTAGATCTAGTTGGAATAAAAACACCCCAACATTTTAAACTGCTTCATAAAGTGGCATTTATTTTCAATAATTTTAATTTTTAAATGCTGATATGCATTACATACATTGGAAATTAAGTCAAAACCTTTTAACTTCGCTTTAAAATATTTTATTCTCTTTCGAATTGACTTTTGAATAAAGTTCTTTGTAATCTGAATACAGAAAAACTTCCATTTTGAGTTTCAGTGTTAACATTACGTTTCAATCATATGCTGCCACATCCTGATATGACTCTTGTAAAGTCAGTCTGTATCTTTACATTTAATTAAAACTACTCTTAATAGGGTTTAAAATAAATATTTTTTATATTTAAGAAATTATTCATTAAATTTAACACAGGAATAAATCTAAAGAACTTGACAGTGAAGTTTTCCCTTCTCCCATTTATAAGCACTCTGGGGCTCAAGCAAATGCTTGCCAATGCCTGATTACAGAAGTCTTACTTTCAACATTTCAAGAGCTGTTTCCATTCCAATGCAGACTTGAAAGATTTCAGGGTCTTTTGTTTTAAATGTTAGCTACAAAGTTTGAAGACTGCCAAAAGCTCCACTCTTCACTTGTAATATAACACAGTTAACTACTTATCTATTTCCAACAGCCCAACTGCTGCCTGCATGCTATAAATACATCAGATTCATCAATGAAAGACAGTAAAATCCTTTATACTGAAAATATGAATTAAAATTGGTTTGAAATAAATTTGTGGAATCATCTCCATACACACATCTGCCTTCAGTTTATGTATATATTTAGTCTAATGAGATATTTCAAGCTATACATATATATTTCAAGATTTTAAAGATTTTAAAAATTATCTTAAAACAAGAATTTCCTTACAGACATAGGCCATTCCAACTATTTAAGCCAAGCTCACAAGCTTTATTTTCTAATTATTCAAGATCAGTGACTCAGGGGATCAACATGCTATCCAGAGCACACAACACTGTGTGACAGAGTTGATAAAAAATTTAATTTTCAGTCAGATGTGGTTGGATAGTGATTCCAAAAGATCTCTGATATAAACATGCCTTCTTGTGGCTTACTCATGCACATCAGGTAACCCACAGCCATCAAACAGGTTCATGTTTCTAGTTCCTTCAAATTTAAGGAAAAAAAGCAGCTCAGCTGAACAACAGTAACTCATTAAATCATATTACTTGGGCCAAATGTTTGGGTGCTACATAACAAAACATAGTTTATAAACACTAAACTGTTTGATCAACATTGTTATTTTGCCATCTGCTCAATTAGATCAGATGACCAACAAGAAAATGAAGTTCCTTTCTCTAGTCAGAAAGTATGACTGGCTGGAAAGGTTAAGGGAGATATAATTACCAACACAAATGAATTAATCTGTATCCTTCAAGGTGTTTTTAAAATCAATATTAAACAGAAATAATTTTTAACACAACAATCTTGAGCTTGGGTTTTGTTTGTTTTCCCCAAAAAACCATCCAAATAGACGTTGCTACCATATCCTGGAGGAGAAGCAGGAATCCTTTTACCAAACACCAAGAGATGAACATCAGGATTCCCTCACCACACACTCAGAAAGATGCACTCAAGAGTTTTTCTCTCAAGCAACTGCTTGGTTTTGTGATCCTTTGGAAAGCAGGGCATTCAAACATCTAAAAGCCACTAGAAAACAGGCAGGATTAAGTAGGCTCCTAATATCCCCTCCAGCATTATACTTAAAACTGATGTATACACTCACAACATTGCAGTCTCCACCTGCTTTCAGCCATCAAGTGTGCTGCTTTCTCTGACAGTTATGAATTTGATTTAGATACTAGACCACCTTACTTAAGCTCACTTTGGCTATCTAATAATTCATGTTTCAGTGTCAAACATATAAGCAACATCCAATGTTCTATCACGTTCAAGGACACTATTCCAACTAGGGGATGAAGCAGTTTATTAAACAAATCATTTTACAGGATATGTATACTTCTGGTTCTTTTTCTACGTACATTATGTTTTTTCCTGCTCAGTTTTGTCAGAAGCATAACTCTGCTACAAATCTAGTCTCCATGCTCAAAGACAAAATACTGCTTATGCCAGTACACATGCCTCTCTGCTTCATGCTTCACATCACTCCTTTCAAGCAAACTATTTGCGTTTTGGAGATTCCTCCAAATTTTTTTTTCCCTTTGCCTTGCTTCTTTTTGTTTTTTCGGGGGTCAAATACTACACACGTTTTGAATTCAAATTAAGGTAGTGCCAAAAATCTATTACAAGTTTTCAGAAATCTAGAATGGTCGTACTGTGTTTTTTCCCCCCCTAAACAGAAACATTCCTTTTTCTCAGACTGGTTCTCAGACACCACCACGTTCAGACATCACTACAGGTGTTGCAGTAGTATGCTTCACAATCCCATTTTTCATCAGTCTCAAATATGCAAATGAAATCAAGCAGATCTTTGAGCTTTTTTAGATGAAGCTGACAGCACAAATATTTCAAGTGTTACATTACTCATATTTCTGTAATAAATTCATGTCTGATTTGTTGTTCGTTCTTTAATTGCACACTAGCAAACTGGCTGAGCAACACACCAACAGCTACCACTTCCTGCAAATCTCCTTCTCAGTCATTCTACTTGTCTTTATGTAGCAGAGTATGGCAGAAGACACTAAGTGATCAAAGAGTAGAACTAAAGTTTAAACATTCTTTTTTTTACTTAAATCCATTCCTAATCTGTTCATAGATACAGCCTTCTGTTTCTTCAACACTTCTATTACTATTAAATCTTTAATATAGCAAGCAGCATGAGGAGAAGAGGGGAGACACAAAGTTCTAATAAGAAAACACATAATGTACAGGGCAAGAATACAGCATATGCTACTAGAGTTTTCTTAATAAATGCCCATCCCACACTATGCTTTTCATAGCATGGATCAGGAGGATACAAACACATGACCTTTTAGATCTCTTTGCCTCCCATGGGAGTGGAGAAGCTGCAAAAGGAACAGACAATGCAGCTGGCTGCACCATGAACCCCTGAAGATTCTCATAGCTGACAGCTAGCATAGGATTGATTTTTTTTTCCTTAAGACATCCTTTCTGCCCAAACTTTTCTATGCCACTAGTTGTAATGTTGTTTGTATTGCTGTACTGGACTGGCAGGTCCAGTATTGTGGCTCATGAGTTACTTGCTCGTCTCTGAAGCAAAATTGTGCCCTACTATGGAAGTCAGATATTAACAGGTACCTCTAAATATGTATTTTGCACATTCATGACAGAAGTATTAGGAGATCAAAGTGTGATAAATAGTTGAGATTTGAATTCTTTTTCAAACACTCACTAAAATGATTGAGTATACCATTAGTTAAATATATACAAAATGCTAGTTACATCAACATTAAAAATGAGACCAGAGTCTTGGATCAACAGGGATTGTGAACTGCCCAGAACAGAAAACCTCCTCAGTTTGCAGAGGAGAGACAAGAGCACCCAATCTCCTGGCTCCCAGCCCATCCTGCCTTCTATTTACTAAAAGCTTTTAGGCTGAGGAAAGAGTGATTTGCCTTTTTTTATCCCCTTTTATAAATGATGACATATCACTACAGGTCAGTGACACTTAGCATAACAACTGGACCAATATTTTGTTCATTTTTCTTTTTTTTTTCTTTTGTACCAACTACAGAATACATGAGAAAGAGACAGATAGCCAACTGCAGGTATGCAACAAAATAGGGATAAAAAGAATTGACAGCAGCTGTGGCAGCAACACAGACCTGAGGACTGTAAAGCAAAAAATACTTTAGGGGACTTGCAGAGATAGTAAAGCACAGATCAGCTGGGTTCTAATAAGTTCACTGGAGAAGCAAATGTTTAGGAGGTGGGAGCATCTTCAAAGAACTCAAATGGAAGCTTTTCATTTGAGAGCTGATTTTCCTAAAAGCAATGCAGAACACTCAAGAGAACATTCTGAGATGTTGATGTTCTACACCTACATTCAAATCCATGATACTTCAAGATTTCTCTCAGCATTCTATGAAGACTGCTTTCAATAAATATACAACACTTCCCTTGAGTTAAAAAAAATAGAAATAAAAAGTAAAACCACCAGAAAACCCACACCACACAGATTAACAGCATAGTGACAAAGCAAACCATGAGGTGCACACCAGCATAATAGCCTTACTTTCCCTTTATCTTTCTGTCTTCCCAGGTCGAAGAGGATAAAAAGAAGAGTTCTAACAATATTGCCACGTGATCAGTGCTGAAAGTTAACAGCCTCAATCTTCTTTCTTTTTATGCAACAGGATTTCTATTGTACTAATATATTGAAAACAGCCACTGAATTAATGTTACCTGAATTATTGTTTGATTTCTTCTTTTCAAAAAATTATTTGAATGAACAATGGAGACAAGGCTGACAGACAGTTACATTTTGACATTTTCTTTTCAGTTGTCAAGACACAGCCCATCTAGTCAGAGATGCTGAATGGAGACTGATGAAGGTAAACTGAGGTTCTCCTCTTGAAGAACATCATTTCTTTCATTAGACAAGCTAGAGAAGTGTCCATTCCCAGCTGCTCAGGGTTAAAGGAAGACTCCCTGGCAGCACTTGTGTGCACACAGTGGGAAAGAAAAGGCATCACTTGTGGATACAGACCAAGACAGATTTCCCTTTGCTCTGCTGCTCCCATTTTGGGTTGCTGTAATGAGAAGGTGCAGCAGCAGTGGTTTGGAAAGTTCAACTAAAAAAAAAACCAACCAAAATCCCCACAGAACTACCACTAATAATTGACATTATTGAAAGATTCCTCAGCCAAGTAGTTTACTGCTAGGGTAATACTGGAAGTAACAAACATTAGCATTCTTAATTAAAGCTCATTAAATTTAAAAACTATTTTTGTGGTCTGCACAGTGGAACTTTCTTGACTGAATCTTTTCTAAGTGAGTAGAACTTAGGCATCAATACACAAATTAATCATAGCTTCTTGGAAAGAAACTCAAACTCAAACACCTTCTGTTATTAGTGTAAGGTGAAAGAATCATTCTCCTAAAGTTCTCCAAACCTAGCACATCAAGGTTAATGTAGCATTATCTTCAACTCTTCTGAATCTTTGCAATAAGGGGTTAGATCAGGTCTTCCTTTATACTACCATTCAATGAGAAATCAAATGTTATGGAGAGGTATTTCTGCTACACACTATGCTAAAGTAGGAGGGTGGGGGCACAAAGATTTGGGAAAATGCTTTGTATTTGTTTTAAATTTCACCAAAAAGTGTTTCCCCACTTTAAATAGCACTTCCCAGATTTCTGTTCAAGTAGTTAAAGTTAGAGCTTTAGCACAAAACCAAAATGCACTACAAAGTAAACAGAGCTTAATTTCCACAGGATTTTATTTTAGAAGAAATACTCTCAGTAATTCCCTTTAATGAGCAGTACTCAAAGGCTTATAAAAAATTACTCAATGCCAGTAATACCATTTTTTAGAAATATCTAAATACATAGACTGTGCAGAGACAAAAATGAAAGTTTTTACCCTTTCTGAAAAATTATTTTGAAAGATGCTCAAATAGAAGGATTTTTACTATCATTTTCAATATATAAAGCCAAGGCAAAAAGAAATATCGAGTTAAACTGAATCTGTTTTCAAGACAACTGTCTATTTTTTTGTTTTTATTTATTTACAATAGTAGCAATTTTTCTATAAGCTTAAATCAATCACGTCATGAGGGCATAAACAAAGTAAGTGCTCCATGATCAGAACTAGCTACTGGAGGCATCACAAGAATGAGTCCAATAGCGACACTAAACGCAATGCAGCTGAACTACATTTTATCCAAAATCACTCTGTTAGTATGGCCATCATACAACTCCTATATAGAAAAATTAATCATAGTATAGTTGGGGTTGAAAGAGACCTTTAAAGGTCACCTAGTCCAACCCTCCTGCAATACGCAGGGACATCTTCAACTAGATCAAGTTGCTCAGAGTCCCTTCCAATCTGACCTTGAATGTTTCAACGAATGGGATGTCTATCACCATTCTGGGCAACCTGTTCCAGTGTTTCACCACCCTCAGTGTAAAACTTCTTCAGTGTATCTAGTGCAGGTCTACCCTCTTTTAGTTTAAAACCCTTACTTTCCCTTGTCCAATCGCAATAGCAGTCAATAGTCAATTTAAGTGCAAAGTGTCAAGAATTTTCCTTGGATGTATAAGAATATATAATCAAACTTAAGGTCAGAAGATACATCCCTATGCAAAGGATTTTTCTGATCTCCTGATTTTGCAAATCTCATTTCAATCACTCATTCTGCTGTATTTAATTCTGCTAGTACCAGCTTTCCAGAGCAAAGAGGCATGATGAAGAAGTGCTGGGGGCTGGAGAACCTTCACAGATTCTGGTAATTCACTCCTGCTGATTCTTAAATCTGGACCTCACTCTCAGTCATCCTGCATCTGTTTGTAGCACTAGAGCAGAGAATGTTTTAATACTTGGCTTTCTGTCCTTAAAGTTCCTCTGTAGTATTATCGTATTAAACGTCCAATCTCTGATGGGTTAGCAAACTGAGCTCCCGTATGTTTTATTCATAGGCATTTCTCCTAAATCCTTGAATATGTGCTCTTTTCAGTCATTTCTTCCTCCTTCCCTATCACTTCTTTTCAATACATATCTGATCTGCACCAATCTGCACCATTTTTAATATATATATTCCTCCTATATATCTGTATATTCTCAGATGTATATATAATAAATGTATTAACATGACTAACATTTTCTTATACAGCACCACCTAGGGGACACAAACTTGGCTACTGGCCCTTTCAAAATCCAAATGTTCCAGATTGTGATTCCCAGCACTACAACTGGGATCTGGCTTTCTTGATTTTAGAATTGGCTGCTTCAACTATAATGCCTTTAATTTCACTGTCATAGTTGTTTACTGTTTTGATAAAATGTGCAGACAGCATAATTGTCAATGATTTAATCTTTGTTTCTTGATCATTAAGAAAAATTATGTTAAGCTCTGAAGAGAAGGACAGGCTTCTTTTGAAGACCCACTTTTGAGATGGCAGCCTATCCTTAATCCATTTAGCATATGCTTTATTGTTAACGCAGTTAGTGCAATAAAGTGACCAGCACATTCCTAATTTCCATTCCTTGCTTCCGGGACTGCTTGCGCATTTTATTAGGACTCGCTAGAAATAGCACATAACCTGTCCTAGAAGCAATGAACAGAAGCTGCTCTCTCCCTTCCTAACAAGGGCCAAATGACTGCAAAAGTTGTGCTGCTTCTGCTGCCTGCCAGTCAGTACAGGCAGGCTATCTCCCAGCAAAGGAACAGCTTTCAACATTTCAGGCTGTTACAGAGGACTTGCATCTTTCTTCCTCAAGCAGATGATGTGATCCCCAGGCTCATCGCATGGTTTTCCTTTGCATGATCTTCCTTCCCTTTTTGGCTGTGCAGCCTCGACTGCCTTCCCAGCACCAGTCTGAGCTTTTTAAGCCCTTACCAGCGCAGCCACCTAAAGCTTTGTTAAGTCTGAAAGAGTCACGGGAAGAAATGCTTCCCTTCAATTTACAGAGAAAAAGACCAACAAGTAGAAAGCTTCCTAATGCTTTTATTTTCCCTCCCATTCACACTCATTCAGTACAGACAACACTGTTTTTTCTTTATTTCTCCTTTCCCAAACCATTACGTACAACTCGATATACAGCCTTCCACATTCTGTTTCACTTTTCCCTGTATAGTGGTAGAAATATTAGAGTACCAAAACATTTTGAGCCTCTCTCACTTAACAAGCAAGTTTACAGCCTCTGTCTCACTTTAGACAGATTCCTGAATTCTGTCTGAGCTGTACTTTAGGTGCCCATTTCTTTTGTTGCATGCAGTCTTTCATTTGAACCTGAAGATTAGAGCCCAAGATGATATTATCATATAATAATTCTGATAAAGCAGAATTGTTCAAACAAACAGGAACATCAAAATACACTGCAGGAAGTAGAGGTCTGCATCCTAAGCTAAGCCCCTTATCTTGCAGACTTCCCATTAGTGTGCCTGAAGTACTCTACATAAGCACAGATTGGACTAACTGAACAAGACACAGTTGAATTGATCTCCAGGATGAATTAAAAACAAACAAACAAACCAAACAAACAAAAAAACACCCACACAAAACAAAACAAATAAAAAGTAACTAATTTTTTGCAAAATAAGTAGATTTTTGAAAATGGCAGAGCTTTTATTTCAAACAACAACAAAAAAAACCCAAAAAAATTACAAAACACCCCACCATTCCATCTCAGTTCCTCCACAGATGCTGCAAAACTGAAAGATTTAAGCAGTTGGAGCTTCACTCTACAATGCTCATATACCTAAATAGCAATAGCCATTATCTTTTCCTCTTAAGATTTTATACAGGCATTAGGAAGAAATTTTAGTTCAACATAATAAATTTAATCAGACTGTTTCTATAGAGATGAATGAATTAATTTCTATTATTTCTATTGGCTTTTACAGAGGAAGAATTCAGCATATATTTTTCTTGAGCATACTGCCAGGAAAGGACTGGACACAATATTTAAACCAATTCCAGCTTCACTCATCTCATTTAAGCACCTGACGAGCAAAAGGACATTCAACTTATTTCTCACAGATTTACACTGGGATCCTTATGAGCTTCATATGATTGTTTTACAACTCTTCTACCACTGATTGGTATCTCTAGTTGGCTGGTAACCTCTGTAGCAGAGCATGTACACCAAACTTGACATGCAATTGCAGGCATCTTCAGTTAAATGCAAATCAAAAATAGGAGTTGAAAAGGGGCATATTGTTTGTTACAACTTATATTTTGACAGGGGGTAAAAAGCCAGCATCCTCCAAAAAATTTGAAAATATGAGCAAAATGACATGTTTATAACAAAATACCACTTAAAGAGAGGTTTGAGTGAGACCATAGGTTTCCTAGGCTTCGCGGGGATCTTAGAGCAGTTTTCCGGTACCTAAAAGGGAGATTATAGGACAGAAGGGGAGAGACTTTTTAGGAGGTCAGACTGTGATAGGACAAGGGGGAATGGATATAAACTGAAGGAGGGGAAATTTAGATTGGAGATTAGAAGGAAGTTCTTTCCCCAGAGAGTGGTTAGGCACTGGCACAGGTTGCCCAGAGAGGTTGTGGCTGCTCCATCCCTGGCAGTGTTCAAGGCCAGGCTGGATGCAGCCCTGGGTGACCTGGGCTAGTGATTGGCATCCCTGCTCAGTGCGGGGAGGCTGGAACTAGATGATCTTTAGGGTCCCTTCCAACCTGCCCATTCTAGGATTCTATGATTCTATGTACATAGCATCTAGGTGAGACCAAAATACAGATGAAGGAAAGACAAGGCAAAACACAGTAGGGTGTTAAAATTTTTAGTCAGATCTTTTCTCTTTATTCAGTTCCCACCACAGAAGTTGAGACTTTGAATGAGAGTGAAGGTTTTCAGCTCCCCAGTCTTCTAATACAATGATTCATCCCCTTGTGTTACTTCAGGGAAACACTAATGGCGTTTTTCAATCATACTGTTATCCAAAAGAAGCAATAAAGCTACAGTGAAGTCTTACAAAAGCAGTTTATAACCCCAAATTTGAACTTCAACTTGAAAGCTGTTTCAGTTTACATTCAACTCTTTGTTTCACTCAGGAAAGTTTCCACTTGTTGCTTAAAATAGCAAAGACGGAACATTTTTGTTTACCTCACACAAGAACAAAATTCCCTGAGATATCAAGGCAATGAAGAATATACGTACATGAAAGTGTGGTCAAAGTATTCAAGTACTTTGTATATAGAATTAAGTACAGCAGGAAGAGCTTTCTGTTGCTAGTTCTTCGCCTCTTGGTAGAAATTAATTAATGAATGCAATTTTCAAATTCTTGTAAACACTTATATTAAAAGAGTAAGAAAATTATTTAAGAAATGCAACTACTGTACCATTATTAACCATTAAGTATACATATATGGCCATCCAAATTAGCCTTGACTGGTTCCATCATTTTAAATGTAATTAAGTAGGACTCATAGTGAAAACAGCTTTTTTCTTCCTAGTCCCACTTGCTCATAACTGCAAGAAAATTATCATCTGGTCCCACGAGCAAAAAACCCTCTCACATAACTGTACATGATGACAAGAAGAGAATTTTGAGCTTCTAACAACATACTACATCTATGTACGTGTAATTAACACTGAAGAGCAGTCACCATTTATGGAAGCTCTTGCCAGACTTCTGCAATCCTGGTACAAAAAGCAGGGATGCTGAACTGTACTTACATCTATGTACTTAACACATATTTATGTATTTAGTCACCTGAAAGAAGGCATCAGTAAACAAACAGCTCCCAAGAATATAACCTCTAGTAACACTGCACACAAAGGATTTAGGGTTGGGTTGGGTGGTTTGGGGGTTTTATTTAATATTTTCTGCTGCGATTTTGTCAGAAAAGAGCTTAATTTATGTTATGTCTTGAAGTGACTCAACTTTTATTACTCTTGCGTTGTTTCTTACATAATCACACAAGACACTCGGAAGTATAAATCTTTTTTCTTTTAAATAAAACCATGAAGTCAATAGATTTGATTAATTGGGGGGGGGTTCAACCCAAATTACTGTTTTTCAAGATTTTTTTTCTGGCAAAACAGAGATCAAAATGAATGATATTGCGCAAAAACAAATGCATTATAGTCAACCAGCTAGGAAAAGGCATGTAAATACAGACTTAGGTTTGAAAAAAAGCTAAAGCACAGGGTTTGCAATTGTCACTCAGTCCAAACCCACTTTGAGGCAGCAGGGAATCAAATCTTCGGGTTCAAGCATACATTTCTGATTTCCAAAGAACATACTTAAGTTTGAGACTATACTGTTTTCCTTGGCAGGGCTTTTACCAAAGGCTTTGAATGACAAACAGGAACAAGGTGCACAGGGACTGTCAATCTCGGCTGTGCTCCTGCCCAGCTACTCCTGAGGCAGCTCCAGGATTTCTGCATTTTATGGTCAAATGCTTTCAGGCAAAGCAGTGGTTAACTTCTGTTCTCCTGAGATCCTTAGGACAAAGTGTGACCCTTGGAGGGCTGCTCGGTGCCCTGCACAGTGACAGCTGGGCAACACAGCTGCAGGACAGCCATCTCCCGAGTCACTCACATAAAACACTTTCCTTCATACAGGAAAGGCACTGTGTATTCCCACTGAAATTATACCATGTGATACAAAACATAAGGAGAAACAAAACATCTAATTTGCAATTAGGACAGAAAGATGGATGTTTGCTAAAGAAGGAAGAGGGATGTGACAGCAAGGCTGCAGTTCTTGCCCAAGTAGATGCTAACTAGTTACACAGGGTGTAACCATGACCTGCAAGCAATGCAAAACAGAAGAGCTGGATGCTTGGTGCAGTCTCCAGGAAAATCACAGAATCATTTGGGTTGGAAGGGACCTCTGGAGCTCATCTAGTCCAACTCCCTTGCAGTGGGCAGGGACATCCCCATCTAGATCAGGTTGCCCAGAACCCTGGAAAGCCTCACCTTGAATGCCTCCAAGGATGGGAACTCAACCACCTCCATGGGCAACCTGGTACAGTGTTTCACCACCTTCATGGTGAGGAACTTTTTTCTAACATCAAGTCTAAATCTACTCCTCTCCAATTTAAAACCATTGCTCCTCATCCTTTCACTACAGGCCTTTGCAAACAGGCCCCCTGCAGCCTTCTTCTAAGTTCCTTTAGGTACTACAAAGTCATTAGTAGGTCCCCCCAAAGCCTTCTCTTTTCCAGGATGAACAATCCCAGCTCCCTCAGCCTGTCTTCATTAATGACCACAACAAGGTTTAAAACTCCTTGGAACAAAGCGTGTGATACTACCTCTTATGGTGAATGAGTGATCTATCCTAAGCTAATGATTTCCTTCATCTTATCCAGTGATGTACCCTCAGCAAGTGTGCAGAAGATACCAAGCTTGGAGCAGTGGCTGGCACACCAGGAGCTGTGCTGCCATCCAGCATGATCTGGACAGGCTAGAGAGATGGGCAGGGAGAAACTTAATGCAATTTAACAAGGGTAAGTGTAAAGTACTGCATCTGGGAAAGCACAACCCCATGTATCAGTACAAATTAGGAACTGATCTGTTGGAAAACAGCCCTGGGGAAATAGATCTAGGAGTGCTGGTGGATAGGAGGATGCCCATGAGGCAGCAATGTGCCCTTGTGGCCAATGGCATCCTAGGATCCATATAGAGGAGCGTGGCCAGCAGATCCAGAGAGGTTCTTCTCCCCTCTCCTCTGCCCTGGGGAGGCCTCACCTGGAACACTTTGTCCAGTTNGCACAGATAAGCATTTTGTGCATGTGTAGTCATTGAGCTAGCCTTCTAAGCACTCCTGCTCCCAAGTCATCTCCTGAGAAAATGTTTCTTTGCTCATCAACTCACCTCGACCTGCAAAGAAATTCCACCAAGCCCTTGGGCTAAAGGGCAAATCAATCGACCCAATGCAAAGAAATGTCAGTGTACTTGCTGAAAAAGCAGAATAGCTCTTTTCTTTTCTGTTTCCTTTTCAGTGTTCAACCTGACTGTGATCTACAGTTAAAAGTAATCTTACAGCAGAAACTCTTCCATTTACCCCCAAAGGGGATTAGGACTTCTTGGAAACATTTTTAAAATAAACAGTTTCCTTACCTTGTTTAAACAATGATTGTTTAAGCTATGGAGTCAAAATGACTCAGAGGAGTTGTACTTGTCATTGTACAATATTGTGCATGATCTACAATGTGACAGGGCACCAATGACCTGTATTAATCATGGGCCAGAGCATAATTAAGGTAAAATTAATGGACTGTGATGGTCTGACAATTGCTGTCCATGTTCTCATCCTTTCTGCTGGCTTGCCAGACTGCTGCACTTCTGGTGGAGAAACAGTTCGCAACTGAGGTTGAGCACAGGAATCCCTTTTGCACAGAGCAGACTCAGAAACAGACACAAAAAATTAGGACTCAATTTGTGTACACATATAGAGGAATTCTTTCCACCCTGATTACAGCAACAGCTATTCAGCAGAAGAGCACTGGCAAGTCTACCTAATCAGAACTGCCCTGTCATTATGATCAACACGAACTAGAAAACTGCCTGCTATCCCTGACTCTTAAAGGAGAAAACATTTCACTTCTGATCTCTTATGTGATATAAAATACCACGTCTTTGTATAAAGGAAGCCCATAATCTTCCAGTATCAATCTTAATTCTGCCTTTCTGCCCCTGTACAAGAGCTCCTAAATGCCTTAGTCCACAATCGTCCATACTCACTCATTTTTTCTCCAACATACACAATTTATTTCTCTCCTGTGGTATACTTAGGGTTCTAATTGCAGTTCACATTAATGGTGAAAAACCTGCTATACTGACACATAGCAGTATTGGACTTAAACTTGTCATTGAAGGATTTTTCAGTAACCTATCTAGAGGAAATCTTTGACTACTACAGTCTTACTGCTTAGAGAGAATATATTGCAGCCTCAGAAATAACAAATAGTTTCAAGAGAAAAAGCTTTAGCAGATGTCTGGGAAACAGGGAACCCACTTCCAAATTAATTCCTTTAGCTGAATACCCAGAAAAAACATCATCAATTGACCCATCGCATGGTCAGTGTCCCATGGAATTAAGTGTCACAGAATGAAGCAAATTTTGGGGCAGAGGGGATTTTTTTGTTGAAGCAGCACCAGTTTTCAGAGGGGAATAAATTAAACCCTTTACATAAATGATCCATTAGTAACAGCATTTTACAAACACACAAGCATATTGAGATACAACTGTGTTCCACCATGATGGAATCATGTCAAGTCTTATATACAAAGATTTCCAACAGCCAAATCTTGACATTTCTCCCTCATTGAGAGGTGCCTGTGGGAATGCTTACACATGTCCATGTCAGGAATACATGCTAGTGAACTATTTCTACACCACTTCTCATTATCTCCTGTCTACCATTGCTTCCAGGCTCCCAGTCCCTCAATATCAGTCAACTTCCACTGTCTCATGGAAACGGAAAATATCTATCTAGATTTTTCAAGGCCTAACGGTAATGCCAACTCAGTAAGATGAACAAACAATAGAAAAGGAACACGGAAGTGTAGGATAGCAAGGTTGTGCAAAAGGAAAACAAAGCAGCTGGTATATCATCTACATAATGCCTTTTCATATATGTACATTTTTTTTCTCCTCAAAGAGGCCTAAAAAGCTTCAGTTACAGATATTTGAAACTCCCAGGGCTTACTGAACCTGAGCACTCATAGTAGGTGTTCTGTCAAAAGCTGATGATGACTTTAAAGGAGCTACAAATTGACTTAACTAAATACAAGCTAATGGGACATGGTTAATTCATACCCACCCAGATGCTAACTCATATTTCTTTAAAGAATCAAGCTCTTCAGGATAAAATGTTGCAATATCTCACATCTACAACAGTTTGCACACCATATTTGCAATTACAAAAGTAAAATTAGCCTTTCACTCAAACATACTGCACATTGAACTGTATCTCTTTTGGTCACAGCAGAGGCTCATGAATATTTATCATATTTTAATGACTTTTTCTTTGCCCAAATCAGAGATTTTAGTTAACTTTATATGACTATCAATTTAGGTAAATCTCAGATGATTAACAAATACTCAGTAACTATCTTGCTCCCTGTAGCTGACTGTGCAAAGCGTTAACATACAGTCATTTATTTATTTTAAAGCATTCTTCACTATATTACTGCTGAAACCATTTTCACATATTTATATGATATCCCAGTGAAATCCATAACAGCTCAAGTGGACTTAATATTTCACTAAACCCAGAAGTAAAGCCTTGCTACCAAATAATACAGTCTAGCAATCTATTAATATCATTGAAACACCAAGATAAAGCCGTTGAGCATCTAGTGACTTTTATAGGTTAAATCAGTTTTCATCTTTTTGTTCTGTATGTTACTCAGCTTTCAGTCAGGATTTTTCTGAAAAGATAAAATGCCAAAACATCACAAATCCATAACTAAGCCTATTTCTATTATGCCAATACTATATCAAGCACCTTTCACTCATTCAGGCTGATTCAGAATATGACTTTCTTACCATCACATGCACAGCATAATCAAGGTTTAGTCTGTAGAACTTGAACTCTATTTCATGTATGTCATTTCACTCAAGTTTCCCCAATGATTCATGTTTTTTTTTGCAACACTTGAGATCTATTAGCAAACACAATCTAAATAAAAAATTCCTACCTGAGGCTCTGGATAACAACCTCTATTCTTAGGATTCTGTGCTTAATTACCTATTTAGAATATTTGTTCCAGTTCCATGATTCTCACAGCTAAAAGTCTTAATGTATATACGGATCACTGCATCAGAACCAAATTTCTAAATAACATACAGACAATACTTGAAAAAATTATAGAGCTAACCAATAGCAGGGGTGAACACAAGAGACTAGAAATTCACAAGGGAAATAATAAACCTCAGATGAAGGGTTCTGGCCTGGTTGTTATTCTGCACTAGGATCAGAGGAAGAATATTGCTTAAGCTTATCTTCACAAGAAAATAGCTACACATATTATAGCTTTAATCTCATTTAAATTAATATAATTTAACTGCTGCAAATAGTTTAGGGATATTTATTTCAATTTATTTTGCTTAACTTGATTAGGAAAAGGCTTGAAGTATGTTTTGCACATATACACTCCACACATATCATTGGCCAAAACAAGATCAACTGGACACATCTTTCTAGAATTTGCATTAACAGGGTAATGTTTTCAGTAGAAAAACATGGCAGGATTTTTTAACTACTGCTACTATAAAACTCAAAAAATGTTATAAAGAAAGTAGACAAGTAAAACTGAGCAGAAAAAAGCCCTACACTTTTCATTGTACAAGCTTAAAAAAAAGGAAATAAAAGGAAAGTGAAATACAGGTTGAAAAGTGAAATCTCAATTTGTCCAAATCCAAAACAATACAAGACCCCCTACAATCTTTAGCTTAACAGTGCTAGGTATTAGCCCCCATCTTTAATGAGACAGAAACACAGCCAAATGTTACATACACACTGTCAAATTTACCAGCTCTTCTATAGTGCTTCCTTTTAGGTTTAACCTTCTGCATGAGCTAGCCAAGAATGATGAGTGAACCTTTTCTGCATCTGTTCATTGCCCTTAATCATTAATAATCCATATATAAGCATAACTTAACATCTTAACCACGGCAATTCTTCAATTTCTTACAGGAATGTTTCTTTTTAGGAAACCTGTCATAAACAGTATGACTGCCAATAATAACCTTGAACTGGCCATCAGTTAGGTGCAAGACTTGCCATGACCCATGCGGAAGTTAAATGAATAATTCAATGTTGTAGATTCAAGCCAGTTGCCAATGAGTTGACAAAACCTTGCCATCAATAGTTATTTTTAATACAGTAAAAAAATAAACATATAATGAAAGAAAATAGCTGCTAAACCAAAAACAACCAAGTACCACCACAATTTCAAACACATGGTCAACATAAAAATTCTGAGTAACTGAAAGGAACAATCTTGACATTCTTTTTTTTTTTATGTCTAATATTAAGATTCAGAAACACTCACCTTATGACACTGCAACACCCAATTCCAACTACAATACAGAGAGCAGGATCAAAGTTATGTAAGTCACCTGACCACAAAAGGCTGCAATATGAGTGTTCTCAGTATTGAATATTCAAGAGTTCTTGTCATATAAATCAACACACAACGTAAACAGATGCTTATCCATCCCATTATGTGAGCCATATCAAGGAAAAGTTCCCATCTTATAAAAACAAAACGATGAGGTTTTGGATTTTGCTGTCGTTTGGGGTTTGTTTTGTTTCTTTGTTTTAAAGGAACCTTTTTGCTCTACACAACAGGTATCAGAACAGCAACAATAATGACATGTAAGAGAACCAGAAGCAAAACTGGACTGCTGTTGTAAAATTAATGCACTATTCCTAGAAACAAATAAACCCACTGACATATCAAGTGCAGTATGCTGATGAGATCTGACACAGAGAATGATACTGGTGACCTGTGTAAGGCACCATACTACAGAAAGTTTCAAACTGATACAACCAGTATAAGACCTCTGCATTGGCAGGCTGCTAGATATTAAGACATTTTGCTACATTAAAAAGTAATCAGTACATTATAAATTGTTTAAATTGCAATATTTTCTTCTTGGAAACAACATATCTGATCATATTTCTCTTTGAACGTTCATTTTCTTAACCGGAAAATATGACAGTAATTTAGAATTGTGTATGTGTGCTTACATTGTGGGAAATAAAGTAGATAAGACATGCTTTTTTGTGTATTATTTTCATTCAGATGAACTTCAGTTGAGATCGTATCTGCTTTTTAAAACTTCAACATCTTCAGCTGTATCCTGGATCTTACTGGATCTCCCGACCATTGCTGTTGGCATTCAAGAATCACATAATCCTCATTCTTCCATTTCAGGCATTTAAAAATTTGATTTTACCATAGCTATAATTCAAGAGCTACTCCTGGAAGCTTACATTAGCAGCAGATTTACCCTGAAAAGATTCAGAACATCACATTTCACAGAGGTTCTACAATCCAAGTACCTATTTACTGAACCACGTTTCTGTATGGAGGACTCACCACACACTCGAGCGGCTGAGAGTCCCACTCCATGGTTTTCGACCTAACCCAAGAAACTGTTTAGTACAGATCCATAAAACTGAATCCATGCTTGCTTGGCATTCCTGAAGAAAAAGTCTTTCCTGAGTTGCAATTTTCATTTTACAACTTAACATTGTTATTTTGGGAGTAGGCAGGGAAACAGACTAACACACACTAGTAAGAATCATGCTATCTATTCAGCTTTGCTATTTTATTCATGGATGGCAAAACATCACACAGAATGCAAAAGTGAATATAACAAATGGCATTTTTCTTCCCAAAAGTGAATAGAAAGGTAAATAGCTTTAAAACTCTCTTCTTCACAGCTTTTAAGAACATGCTTTAATGACAGATCACTTTAGTTGTGCTACAAAAAACATAGCTCATATAAAATATGATCTGCAGAATCACAGTAACAAAAATTAGATTTTACTGAATACTGAACAACTTTATACCCCACAAAGCCTCCTTGCTAGATCTAAATCTCCCTGAATTTACCTTAGCAGTTCCAGACCCAAGATAGGACTCCAATCCTTTTTTTCAGTCCTTCTTAAGAAGCACTTTGTTAAAGTGACTTTCCCCATTCTCTCTTTATTAGGAGCTACTTTCTGCAATAGGTATTTTAGAAAGATAATCATATACATAAATATTCCAGAGATCATTTGATTTCCAAGAATCCTAGAAGTAAAATCATAGAATCATCATAGAATCATATGTAAAACAAGTAAAACACATAAGTAAAACACATGCTGCATTTCTTTACTATAGGCTTCTGTAATGATACTTTAGCTATTATTAGAGAATTCTCTTTAAGACCTCCCAGTTAACAAAGCCAGATCAAAATGCTAATAAAAGGAACAACTACGAGATACAATTTGAAGAGAGATTTCAATCTTTGATTGCTTGAAAACTGTAATTTTGCCATTATGCAAAGGGCTCTAGAGGGCTCTCCAAGAAGAGGTGTTCTAACAAGAGAAAGCTACAGACCTGTGGCCTTGTATGCAATTGCATTTTCATTATTTGCCTTCTACCAATTATTACATGCAGAATTAAGAGTTTGGCCACAGGAACCAGAGGTCTGCTGCATGGCAGGGGAACTACATGTAAAGAAACATACTTTAATAACGTATAGAAAAGCCAGTCTTGACATCCAGTGAAGCATTGTGAGGAAGCCACCGGCTGCCTGAGAGTAAGCAAGAGTCCATATAGTGACCTTCCCTCCCTAGGACCCTCACAGGATCTTCTTCCCAGGATCTCTGTCAAAGGCATGTTCTTCCCTCAACATTTGGAGTCACGTTGCTCCATTTTTCTCTGGTTTTTACCCTCCTCCTCCTTTTTTCTACCCTCTACATATGCAAGGCTCACAGGCTCCTGGAATACTCCCTTCAAACTTCTCTCCTACAAGCAAGCACTACCTCCTCCTTTGACTCTTCTTCATGTCCTTAACTTACAGTTCCTGTTCCTACCCTTCAGCTGTCCTTACACCCCCTTCTCACACAGCCTTCTTCCACTGCAATCAACATTCTCAGAAACACCCCCTAAAAATTCAGAAGCTTTCACTACCTCAAAATCCATTACAGACAATAACACCAATCATGGACTTGCAGTTTGAATCAGTTTCCATTTTACTCTGCTGTTCCTCAGCTATTTGACACTTCAACACCCCTTATGCCTCCTGATTTGTGTGTATATATATGGATAACTTCCCTCATCTGCCTGTTATCAAGAGAGATGACAAGGTGAAATGCAAATAGCAATCCAGAGAGAAGGATGCTCCAGCTAGTGAAAAAGTAGAGATAAAGCACTATCTAATTCTGACTTCATAAATCTGGACTGATGTCCAGATAATCCTGAAACCTACTTAGGGTTTTCCCACACATCCACTATTAGGACTGAAAGAAAAGCCATCCTTTGAGAGAAGATGCAGCTGTTTATGGTGAAACATTGTCATCAGAAATAAAAATGTGTAGACTATTCCACAGGGAGATATATTTTACCTCTGAGGAGACACAGAGTGCTGAAATTATTTTGCTAGAAGCAAGTATGCACCTTTGTACAGCAATTGTAGATGATTAATAATAAGATAATTCTGAAAGTTTTCACGGTCTGTTCTTCCATGGCAGTTTTGAATCTCTGCATTACTCCCCTTCTTTTAAAAAGAAAGTTCCTTAATCCTTTGTTCTTACTATTGTGCTTATTACATATTGAGATTGAATGCTCCGAATTGTCTGCAGTGAAGTTTGAAAGGATTTGTTGCTATAGCAATACTTCATGTTGATTCAGAAATTAATGATAAAAGAAGTTGCAGTTAGTACTACTAATTTTCCCTAGAGAAACACGGGAAAGTGTTAAAAGGCTTCTGGCCCATAAAAAGCAGTAAGATTTTGCACAGGTGACAAATATAGAACTTAGAGCTATAAAACCAAGCATTATGAATATTTCATGCTTCAGTATGCACAACATGAGTGTTGCTGCCTTAATACTTCAAGACAGACCCAGCCTCTGCTGTGTTTCAGGAAGTTGTACAAGAGCACATGGCTGTGTCTCCTTTCATACATAATAGCACCCTGTGGGACAAGCTCCTCTACATTAGTATAAGGAAAGGGAACCGAGTACTTTTCTCTACAGATTTGACTCTGTTCTTCCAGTGTTTTGTAGAGACCTTTCTTTTGCATTATTAGTAAATGCAAGTATGTTGCTTCAGGATGATGATCGCTTTGCTCTCATTCCTGACTAACAGCCATGAAGCTGATGTTTTCCCAGTCATACAAAATCAAAATAAATACTTAATATTATACACTAAGTCTGCTGTTATCTCACCAAATTATTTGGTTTTGCTGCAGCCCAATACCTTCTACAAGGCATTTAAGGTTTTAGAGCGAATTATCTGTCGTTTTGTTTTAGGCTTGACTTGTTATTTCAATCCTATAAAGAACAGTGTAGCTCTACAAAACTATTTGTAATTGCAAGGTTGAAGGAAGTGAAATGCTTTGCTTCTTCAGGATGTATTTAGTAAGATTTTTTAGAAGTATAATTTGACAGCCTTAATAATGTGTTTTCTTCTACAGGCAACCCACATAATTACTGAACTCAATAAATTTACCCATTTCATAATGAGTTGTGCATTAGTACCAGACTGCCCCTCAGAGCTATTTTATAAATCCTTGTGGATGATATATAGCATTTTTTCCCTTCAAAACTGTCAAAATTATTTACTTTAGATGCTACAGATGATACCTCAGACCTTCATGTAGGAATGTTGGTAAGACTTCTCGAAAATCATTAATTCTAGATGCTGAATAGAGGCCTTCTCCTGCACAGGAGAAGGACAGACAGGGATAAAGAAGCTGCAAGACAACCCCTGTTGTCACTGCTCTATGGACCTGACCTAGAAAGAGGTCTCTCTACAGCTTACATGGAGCTCTAAGGCCCATGAAGTGCCCTCAGCATCTGGCTACAGATAACACAATGCTGTTGAGTAAGGTAGTTATGGACAAAACAGTACACATGAACACAGCTAGAGCTAAAAAGGCAAACCATCTTGCACAAAACACGTTAGCCAATGACAGGCATTGAGATAAGATCATTTCCTTTCACAGAAGTGAGGCATATCACAGAGGCATGTCCCAGAATCTCTAAGGATTTTTTTTTTAATCCCACCCCTCCAAAAACTTCTCAATTGTCTATGAATTTATAAATAAGTGGGAAACCTCTGACTTGTTGTATTATAAGCTTTTACATGCTATGATTAATCTTTTTTCCATGGGGATATACTGAGACTGCAGAAGGACAGGTTATTATCAGTCCATTATCATTATCACGGTGGAAGATTATCCTTACACATCATCACACAGCCTTCTCATTCAGAGGGGATGTCCTAGTTTGGGTTAGAACACAACTAATTCTATTCAGTGATTCTACTTTTCAGCTAAAGCTCCTCTAAGTAACTGCACATTCTGCAACTAACAGTGCATTTTAGCAGACAATGCCTGCCTTTAGCAGTGATAAGACCTAATATTTAGATTTACTACCAAAGATTGGTACATAGAACCAAGGTCACTGCTAAATCTTGTGTACCATGTTGAGAGGTGCAGAGTGAAAGGCTGTACCTACATGGAGGTGCAGATAGTTCAGGTAACCCTAAACTGACCAACAAGCTATTCCATTCCATATAAGTCATATTCAACATAAAGCTGAGGGTCAGTTTCTTCTTTCTCCCTTCTTCAATGGCCAGCATTTGAGGAGGACTCNATTCTGCAACTAACAGTGCATTTTAGCAGACAATGCCTGCCTTTAGCAGTGATAAGACCTAATATTTAGATTTACTACCAAAGATTGGTACATAGAACCAAGGTCACTGCTAAATCTTGTGTACCATGTTGAGAGGTGCAGAGTGAAAGGCTGTACCTACATGGAGGTGCAGATAGTTCAGGTAACCCTAAACTGACCAACAAGCTATTCCATTCCATATAAGTCATATTCAACATAAAGCTGAGGGTCAGTTTCTTCTTTCTCCCTTCTTCAATGGCCAGCATTTGAGGAGGACTCTGTCTGTTCTCCTTTTGATCTCAATCCAAGAGCTCCTGAATCCAGTTCCAGGATCCAGCCCCCATGTTCCCATCTGCTGCTGAGTCCTTCTGCCATAGTGTCAGAGGCAACAAGTTGCCATTAAAAGGGGGTTGAGTTCAGCATTGGTTTTATATATATTTGTGTATTTCATTTTATTGTTATTATTTACATTAAAGTAAGTTTAGCTTTCCAATCCACAAGTCCATCTCTTATGCATTTTCCCTTCCTGGGGTGAGGGGGTAATACAGAATGTATGTCCAGCCCTAACCCTTCACAAGGGAAAAGGAAAAACCAAAACCAATAAACAGAAATACTCATGATAGATCACAATTCCATGAACTGTTGAATGCAGAATCATAGAATCATAGACTGGTTTGGGTTGGAAGGGACCTCTGGAGCTCATCTAGTCCAACCCCCCTGCAGTGGCCAGGGACATCCCCAACTAGAGCAGCTTGCCCAGAGCCCTGGCAAGCCTCACCTGCAATGCCTCCAGGGATGGCAACTCAACCACCTCCCTGGGCAACCTGGGCCAGTGTTCAACCACCCTTGTGGTGAGGAACTTCTTCCTAATGTCCAGTTTAAATCTACTCCTCTCCAGTTTAAAACCATTGCCCCTTGTCCTTTCACTGCAGGCCTTTGCAAACAGGCCCTCTGCAGCCTTCTTGGAAGTTCCCTTTAGGTACTGGAAAGTCACTAGTAGGTCCCCCCGAAGTCTTCTCTTCTCCAGGCTGAACAATCCCAACTCCCTCAGCCTGTCCTCATAGGAGAGGTGTTCCAGCCCCCTGATCATTTTTGTGACCCTCCTCTGGACCTGCTCCATCAGATCCATGTCCTTTCTGTATTATTCACATTTGTTACCCTGACAAGAACTTGCTTACAAACTAGCAGTAGAGCCACAACCTGCTGAAGATCAACCATCGGCCAGCCGTCAATGTCCTGAAGGCATAATACAACAGAGCCTCGGCAAGTTCTTGGATGGTTGGTCTGCATGGAGCAATGTGATACTGTGTCTACACTGCTGTATTGCATCTGGTTAAACAAACAAAACCCTGAATTTGCTTGCAGGAAAGTTTTCTAAATTAAACAGTTAGGGCTTTGTTTATTCCAACTTTAAAAACATAGAGAACAGAGGAGGAAAGACATTGACAAGTGGCTGCATTTTCAAATCATATCCAGGAAGATATTTTCCCATAATCTGAACTGTAGCTGTATTATTAAATATTTCTCTGTAACTACCTCCATCAGGATTAATTTACAGAAGTATCTGCCTCTAGCTCTCATCTCAGCAACTGAATATTTATCATTTGTAATATAAATTACATTTTTATTTTTAAAAAAATTTCCCATCCATAGAAAAGACCTTGCCTTCAGTTTGCAAACATTTAAATAAAGAAATTAACCAAAGCCTACCTTTGTTTACACTAATGCCTCCACCATGAAACCACATACTCTGAATAGGTGAAAGGATTACTCTTCATCCTCTTCTATTTTACACAGTAATTTCAACAATTTATATTCAAAAGAATGACTTTTCCTTGCCCTCACTGAATCTCTTAGCCAGGCTTACACAGAGATGACACTCAACAAAGGCACAAGGAGTAGAAAGTGTGGCAGTATGCCCTTATCCTCTCTTAAAAGATAAGACATAACTCCCAAGCATAAAGTCTCGATCTAAATATGGCACGCCAGGCTTATACTAAATGTATTTATTGTGTTTTGCACCCCTAGACCATCAGGAACACAGCCCAGTGTACAACACACTTTGATGGATGGACTGAGAGGCACAGTTTGTGCATCTAGAGCTGTAATTGATATACACTCTCCCAGCATCTCTGACAGAGTTTTACACATTGTAGCAGCCATGCAGTCTAGCAGAATTGATGTTCTTCTATTGAAGGCAGACATAGAAGGAAGTCAAGGAAATGGAGCCATGTTATTGAATGAATTTGCAAAACAGACTACTTTTGTTGCTACAAGTCTCCTTCTTTCCATTCCAAGCTTACAGATCCATTTAAACACCTGCTACACATTCACAAACTAAATACTTAAATACAGCTGATGATACTGATAGAGACAGAACTGCACATCCTCCCCCGTATATTCCTATCCGTGCTGCTCCTTATTTTAAAGCCTAGTTATATGTCTTCACTAAACAAAAGGCTGCCACTACAGTAAGGGATACTAATCATTTTAGTAAGCTGTTCTCACATACTATGTATTAAACCCAGTAACCATGTATGTACATGCACTGAGCAGAGAGTTCATTGCCTTTGAGTATTTCACAGATACTTGGTTTCACCCTCAGAGCACCACCTTTTTTTAATGGCAAACATGCCACAATATGATAATGTACAAAATGAATTAAGGTCATCCAGAATACTCTAAAAATTCTTCAACTGCCAAGCACCTTTTGCACTCTTTCGCCTTCAATTTCGAGTCACATAACACTGAGCAAGCACAGTAATTTCCAGCACAATGCATGCATTTATGCTTTCTGTATGCTAAAATCAAGACTGAGGAAGGAGGGAAGACATGAATGTAAGAACCATAATGTTGTAGTATTTATGCAGAATAAATTCCCACCTTAGTCATCACAAGATTTTTCTTTAGCATTTCAGGATTTGATCCTAAAAACATTCACAGCACTAAGTACATCCAAGTACTAATGCAAGAAAGGGAGGTTAGATAGTTTTAAAGCAGGAAGTATGGCTTCAGAAAAAAAAGTGTCATAAGGGTGACCTTTTTTTTTAGATCATCTTACAAATTAATAAAAATATTTTAATCCTTAACACTTAGAACTGTAACTTAAGACACTGCTGAGCACTGTGTTTGCGATGTTTCATATGATCCTGGTTGGTTTTCATCATGAAAACCTACTTCTGAGACTGCAACTGTAAAATATATTGATAAGTTGTTGGATGCAGACTATATTACTTTGAGTAAGATGAAATTTAAATTTCAGTAACAGAAATAAAAATCAATTGTACTTGACAACATACAGTTATATGATATAAAGCATTCAATTGGCTCTGTTACTATTCATCTGCTCTAAAATGACATGATTTTGCACCTCACAACAGTTGCTGTAATAACTTAGGTTCCATTTCTTTCGACCGAAATGTGAAAGAATACAAAAATGAATTTCTGGGTTTGGTGGCAGAGTGCAGGTAGTAGGAAAAAAACATGAAAACTTGCAACCTGTTTTGGTATAGTTGGCAGCAATTCAGATGAATTTAATACTGGATTATACCTGGAGTATTTCATTGCTTTGCTACTAAAATGCAGCAAAACTGCTACATCAAAAACACTCCAGAGAATGGCTTTTAGTGTTTCAGTTGAAGTCAACTAATTCTTCCCTAAAGCTGAAGTTACCCTGTTAACATGCACACGGCACCAAAGTAAAAACACATTACTTTGAACGCCATTCAGTGCTGTAAAACGTAATCGTCACATTGCTCTACAGGGCAATAACGTACACATAAAAGCTTCTGCTAGTAACAGAACTATTAAAAAACAGAGGAAATTTGGGGGGGGGGAGGAGCGCATGCTAAACATGAAAACTTTTTAGGACACAAATCCTCAGAAAACCCTCCAATACTTCTTCCATGCCATGGAGAACTATGTGACTGACCAGATTGCTTCCATGCACATTTCTGAAAGCCCCCAAACCAGGCTTCCATTCTGGAAAAAGCAGAGTTACTCACTGCAGTCCTGATCCAACACAAGTAAGCAAACCAAACACTGTCAGATTAAATATACATAAGAAGAGGAAATAAAAAAATCAATATATCATTCACTGACCTTGAGGTGTATAGGTATGTAAATAGAAAAAGTATGAACATTTCAATGTAGGGTGCAAACACAAGAAAATATATTGCTTGGGCAAAAACATCCTCAGGACATATTCCAGCTTATTTTGTCTTTCTTTTTTTAAAGTTTCTTGACATGTGTCAGCAATACATTGAAGTTACGGTTCTGTCTGTGACTACTTCTATATATGGTCAGCACAGATACTTGCTAGGATTTGCATTTTTCCAAAAGTAACCCCAGACAATCAGAAGCCTGTTAATCAGTAAGAAATCCCACACGAGCAGATCCATAGCCCTGCAGACTTGAGCTCATTGGGGTTTCTCTTCTCTGAGACTTACACAGCGAAGGGAATATGGCTAGCTCTGTTTTTAAGTAAATACTTGGAATCTGCTTCAGAGGCTCCTGTAGGTGCGTTCGCAGCTCACACCCTGCCCGCTGATGCCTTCCCAAACTCCAGCTGCGCGACAGCCCGCACTCCTATACACAGCCCCGAGAAACGTCGTTCATCCAGAAAGATGCAGAACAACGCGCATAGTGCGCGAGGACGCTGCGGGGCATCGACCGGCGAGAGGGGTGGGGGCGCACACTGCTGCGCGCTCCCGCACTGCCCCAGCCGGACGAGTCCAGCAGCCGGCGGCACGTCGAGCCGTGCTCCGAGGCTCTCGGTGCGAGCTGCCGCAGGACGGGGCGGCCGCACTGTGCGGACGCGGTCCCCGATCCCACCGGAGGGCCGAGCCCACGGGCGTATACGGCGTGGCGGCTGGCACTTTGCCGCGCTGTTCGAGGGGTACAAGCAGTCCTCGGGAGTGGCCGCTCCTCCGAGCCCCGCGAGCAAGGGGACAGCCCCACCGCGGTTCATGGTGCCCCCCGGCGGCCGCCGCTTCTTCTGCGGCCCCAAGCGCAGCCCCTTGCCCCGAGTGGACGAGGAGCAGCAGGCACGGGGTCCTGTGGATCCTCAAGACGCCCCACTGCAGGAACCGTTCCCTCAACTTTCTCTGCGGGGAGCCTCGCTGCGCTGCCAGCCCGGGCGNCCTCCTTCAGTCCCGGCCCCTAGGTGGGCGGGGGCGCACCGGGACCCCTCGGCCCGCATCCACCGCCACCGCCTTCCCCATGCAGCCACTGCACGAGGACTCCCCTAGCTCCACCGCCCGCCGCGCCGTGCCGCTCATTGGTCCTCCCGTCGCTGACCTCACTGGGCACAGCCCCGCCCCACACCTCTAGCTCACCGCCCCGGGCCGGAACAGGAGGGTGCCGCGGGGCTGCTCCGCGGGAAGACCGGCGGTGGTGATGGGGCAGTCGAGCGGCAGCCACCGGGTGGCACGTCCCAGGCGCTATGCCGGGTGGCCAGGTGGTCCGTAGAGTCTCTGGGCCGGTGGGACACTGCGTGGAGGAGCGGTGCGCGAGCGGGTGGGGATGACCAGGCGGGGGTCAGCTCGTGGCCCCTGCATCGGGGTGAAGGGAATTCAAAACAGGCTTGCGAAAATAGTGCACTGTCCTCGCGAACTGCTTGCGGAGTAGAAAGGACTCAGAGAAAATGACATTACCTGCGGAAGTATTCCAGTAGTCTGCGAGAGTCTCTTCTCCTTTTTTCTTTTTTTCTTTCTTTTTTATTTTAATCTATTTTTATTGGTTTTAATTGAGACATATGAGCAGCTAATGCTTGAAGATCGTTGTCCTTTTCATGGAAAGTAAATAATTTTCTGTTGCGTATTAAATATGCCTCTTAATGGGGCACATAGCATGAACCAAGTTGCACATCATCATATAGCTCTGTAATATATACTAATATGGTATTGATTCATTACAAGCAATCTATCAAAAAACCTGCTTAAAATATCCTCCCCTTTCAGCTAATCACGGTATGCTATGAACTCATTGAAAGCCAAACGCTTATGCACCATTAAAACATGTTAAACTGAAAGAATGTAGGAAATCTGCATTTTAAAAGGTGCTGTAAATGTATGTGATAAATTATTAAATCAAAGTGAGGTATCTCACGTTTCCATGTCTCTGCTGTTGTGAGAGATTAATAAATTTAACTTGAAATCAATACAAAGAAAGTTCAGAATTTAACTCTGGTTTGGGGAGGGGTCACATTGCTTGCCACTGAATTGCTCTGGCATGAGGGATCAGGGTGTGTTCTGTTTGCCTACTAGTGTCTCTCTTGGCTACGTGCAAGAGAAAAGTTTACAAACAGGTGCTCTGGAAAATCAATGTATATTTCGGAGGGTCATTCTTCAGTTTAAAATCTTATTTCAGTTACCTGCTACCTTCAGAAAAAAATTTTAGAACCTTGGGGTTTGCCTTGCACCTTGTGCATTCAGGGAGGAAGGATTACCTCCCTACTGGAGGTCCATTCCTCTGCTGCTCAAGTACCACTTCTCTCTCCGTGTTGCCCCCGTGCCTGCGAGGTACTGCAGTCACCCACGCCAGTGTCTGTGTCCTGCACCTCGATGCCAGGATTTTCACAGAACGTAGGACCCTTCGTGACAAGCAGTTGTGACCAGACCCTGTGAAAGAATATATAAAATTTTGAGTACTAAATTTTCAACTAATAAAAAAAAAATTAAAAATAAATTCAGTGAGTAATTCATTGTGCTGTAAAAAATACCTGTGGGATGAAGAAAAAAAGAAAAAAAAATTCTTACATGTGGAAAAATCAAGACTTTTTGTGTGCAAAGATTCCTCTGTTCTTGAGTTCTGCATATGTTTGCTTTACTGCTCATCTGTGCTTTTCCTTTTACCTTGCATCTAAAAATAGCACTAGAAATATCTCTGTCCCCTGCAACACTACGCTGGGGTTTCAGAGCAGCTGAGAGCCCCCGTGATGGAGTCATCTTCATCTCAGGTGACCCTTCAGCGTGTGATTGTCCTTGGATTTTCTACACCTCAGCAGCTGAGGGCTCAGCACCTCTGTGTGCCAGAGATGATGTCACAGGATGCATCCCTGTTTTTTAATATTATATTAGTAAGAGGGTATTTCTTTTTATGAGATTGAAGGTGCAGATAAAAAAAAATCCTACATAATTTGACTGTCTTCTCCCTTTTGTCTCTTGTATTTTCTGTTACATTTGCTTAAGGGCTTCCCAGTTGCAAGCTGACAAAATATACCTTAGATGATGTCAGGTTCAGGTGGATGATATATTAGAATCAGAATCATTCAGGCTGGAAAAGACCCTTGGGTTCCTTGAATCCAACCATTAACCCTACTCTACAAAGTTCACCCAGGCACAGTCTGTAAATCCCTTGTGGTCTCTTGTGGCCCCTGGTGCCATAACTGTGCCCACAGCAGAGGGAGCATTAAACTCATTGCCCACGGGAAAGTGTGGGCAGTGATACCCATGTTCCTAGAATCCTTGCATGGGTAGCATGAGCTCATTAGCCTTCTGGCAGTCATCCTAGGAGAAGGACAACTCTGATTCCAAACCCGGGAAGATGGAGCTTCTTTAGCCCTGTAAGGCCTTCCAGCTAAGAGGTTAAACCTCTGTTCTAAGGACCTCGCTGCCAGCGTCCAAGCTGGCTAGGCCCTGGCAGATGAACCTTAGGACTAAAGGGTGGGTCCAGCTCTGTGCATGCTGTGTCTCACCTAAACAAAATCCCTAGTGCAGGCTCGAGGGTGCTATCTGCTATCCTCTTTTATCAGTGCGCTTGGAAAAGGCACTGATGAGGAACGTGGGTGGAGCCCTCCCTGGATCTTCGTTCGCAAAGCCTAGCCACAACAATGATGACGACAAAGTTCACCCCTAAACCACATCCCCCAACACCACTTGTAAATGACCTTTAAACACATTCAGGGATGGTGACTCAACCATCTCCCTGGGCAGCCTATTCCAGTGTCTAACTACTCTTTCTGCAAAATTTTTTTTCCTAACGTGCAGTCTAAACCTCCCCTGTTGCAGCTTGAAGCCATTGCCTCTTGTTCTATCCCTGTGAGAAGAGACCAGCACCAACTTCTCTACAGTGCCCTTTCAGGTAATTGTAGAGGGTGATGATGTCTCCCCTTAGCCTTCTCTTCCTCAAACTAAAAAGTCCCAGCTCCTTCAATCACTCTTCATAAGACTTGTTCTCCAGGCCCTTCACCAGCTTTGTTGCCCTGCTCTGCACTCGCTCCAGCACCTCAATCTCTCCCTTGTATTGAGGTGCCCAAAACTGAACACAGTACTTGAAGTGTGGCCTCACCAGTGCCGAGTACAGGAACACAATCACCTCCTCACTCCTGCTGGTCACACTATTTCTAACACAAGCCAGGATGTCATTGGCTTTCTTGGCCACCTGGGCACACTATGGGCTCATATTCAGCTGCCTGTCAATTAGAACCCCCAGATCCTTTTCTGCCAGACAGCTTTCCAGCCACACTTCCCCAATCCTGTAGCATTGCATGGGATTGGTGTGGCCCAATATTAATATATTAATATATAGACCATTCATATGGGAGGGGGAAATATCCCAAATGGTCACTCGATGATTAGATTTGGTCAAAAAGTACACTGCTTTGTATCTGTCATAACCTCATTTATTCCTAAGGTTGTGGCAAAAATCATCTACATATACAATGCAGAATGTGTTTTAGAAAATGCATTTTTTTTTTAAAGATTCAAAACAAGCTGAGATCAGTTTGATTTTGAATTTGCCTTGCTTTAAGACATATATCAGTCAGAGCCTGGTTGCTTAGTACTATTGTGTCCCATAAACAAGTTTATCCTTCAGTCATGCAAAATGAGCCTTTCAAGTAAGTATATACACATTAAATCAATGATCCTAGAAAAGACATATTGGTTAATGTCTTGTATAAAGAAGTAAGTGTCAAGACAGTCACAGAACTGTTCAGGGAAGCCTGAGGTAGAGGAATAAATTTTGCAGTGAAACAGCTAAATAATACCCTTTACAGAAAAAATCCATTGTCATTAACAAGATATTTGAGCAGAGACCAGAAGTTCAGACATGCATAGTGTAGCTCCTGGGTATAATATGAGTCTTTACATATGTCCCTTTTTTAAGAAGGGTGTGGAGGGTTGACCTGGTTACCCACCAAAGTTCTCTATCACTTTCTTGCCCCACACCTCCCATGGCACGACATGAGGGAGAGAATGAGATGGAAACAGCCCGTGGGTTTTAGTAAAGGCAGTTTAATAGGTAAAATAAATAAAGGCAAGGCTGCATGCGTGAAGCAAATCAAAGCAAAATTGAGCTTTAGTCTCTACTTCCCATAATAGGCAATGTCTGGCCCTTTCCTGGGAAGAAGGGCTCCGGAACGCGTAGTGGTTGCTTGGGGGGCAGACGTCTTCTTCTTGCCACCTTCCCTCCCCCCCTCTGCCTTTTATCCCTGAGCTGATGTCATATGGTATGGAATAGCCCTTTGGTCAGTTTGGGTCAGCTGTCTCGCTTGTGTCCCCTCCCAGGATCTCATCCACCCCATCCCCTTGGTACTGTGCCAGCCTTGCAGCAGTCACAACATCACAGGTTATCTTCAACACAGTGTTATCAGGCTGAAAACTGTATGGGGACATTAACTCCATCTAAGGCAAACCCAATACAAAGGGACAGAGGTGAAAATTAATTCAAAGACTGTTGCTTTGGTTTGGTTTTAACTTCAAAATATTACTTGGTTATCTTTCATGAAGTATCTACAGGAATAAGCAGCAAATCTGTCATCAGAAGTTGCACGTCTCTCTAGGTCTTGATTTATTTCTCTTACTGAACAACACAGAACTTAACTGCTGTCTGGGACGCCCTGGAGGGTCAAGACTAGGTCAGCATAAGCATGCCAGCCCTCACAGAGAACAGCCCTGAAAGAAAAGTGAGGACATACAAGTGAGCACCGTGCATCTAGAGAACTGGACAATCTGATGCACAGCACACAGGTTTTGGTGAATACCACTGAATTTGCAGCCTCGTCTCTGTTGGTGCTGATTCTGTGTCATGGGCCTCCTGTGCTTTCTATGCCTGTGTGCAATGCCGCTGCTGTTCCCAGAGTCCATGAAGTCATCCTCTGAATGCCCTGTTATTGTGTATTTGCAGCTAAGATCCAAAGAAACTCATGAAGAAATTAGCTCGGTTATCTCTCTTCATCAGCCGTTGAAGTTATCCTTGAAGGACCTTTTTGGGTAACACTAATTCCTTGTCCATGGCATCATTTATCACATAGAATCAGGAATCACATAGTTTCATTCAGAAGTTCAGATGATTAAGATCATCTTTTAATTTTCACTCTCTCCATTTTTCCTTCCATGGAACAGGAGAACTTCATGTCTCTAAGAGCTAGGAACTTCTAATTTTAAACTTCATTTTATTTCTGAATACCTTACACACATTTGTCTTGCCTGACAATACTGGCCTTGACTTGAACTAGCTCACCATTTTCCTGTGTTTTAAGATCTTTATAATGCCCCCTCTGGCACAATCTACTCATGCTGCATTTTATCTGATTTTCTCATTGTGCAAGTCAATGCAAACCACACACTGCTCCATAAAGTCAGGTGATCCTTGTAGTACAATCAAAATCAAAATTGTGTTAATGGCTGATGATCAAGGTTACACTAAAGCCAACCACTAAATACATCTGAAAACAGCAGACTCAAATTGTGGAGTTTTGTTTAATACATCCAAAAAATAGTTTAACTCATGTTTCACAACAGTTTCAGAGAATATCCACTGAAGATGACAGTGGTTCACAATTATCCAAATTGTATAACATAGATGGATATAACATCTAACAGTTTGTTAGAAAAATATATACAAGCTGAAGAGTGTGTTCAGATGAAGCCTTGTCTACATAAAACTGGTCTAGTCAAGGCTTAAATTCAAGTTCTAGGCCTATTATTTGGTAACATAATAATCTGATCTTTATAACATTTTGATTTTATATAATGGGGAACATTTCTAAAACAATTAATTAATCCTTTCAAGACTCTCTAAGTTTAATATCATTATTCCTGAATTTTGAAATGGATGCAATAGCAATAGCAGATCTTACAATGAGGTGACTAGACATTGCCTTTCTTAATGCAATACCACAAATACATATATCCACTGCCTTCCTCCTCCAGTGCCTGTTAATGCCCAGCAGAAGTATAAATTGAGTGTACACTCCCTATAACAGCAGCTCTTTCCTTTTAAACCCAAATTTTCCATAGCTATTTTTTAGTGTTGTGCTTGCTTGTGCTATTTTATCATGCATGTTTTTCACTTCCATCTCTTTCTGTGCTGAGGAAACAGAATGCTAAGGATGCCCCAGCTCAGACTGTGCAGGACAGGTGGTGGGAAACTGTATGAGGAGAGACTCCAGTGAGCTCGAAGGGGTGGTTGGGCTGCAGAGATTGCAAGCTGGCAATGTGTGATATCTCACAGGCCCTTTGAAGGCCTCACAAAATCTGCTGTCCTCAACCAGACTGTGTGCTCAAGACACAGCTAACATAGGGGCTAGCACTGCATGGAGCCCACCAGCTTCATGTCAGGATCTGCTGTTTCTTTTCCTTCTTTATGTAGCTTATTTTCTCCTTTACTTTTTATTTTCCATGATAGTTTTACACTACTCCTCATGTGTTGAAGTACAGAAGTTCTGCCAGATGGACCTTTTTCTCATCATGAGATCCATATCCCCAAAGAGGCCTTAGCTCCTGTCTGAACTCATTGTTCAGGGTCGAAAGAACAGATAAGGAACAAGAAGCAGAGTAAATGGGAGGACTCTGCAATCTTCCTTGAGGAAAGGTGTTGTGGCTGTTTTACACAGAAACTAGAAGTATTTGCAGTTACAGTGAAGGAAGGTTTTACAATCAAAGCAGTTAGGAACTGGAAAGACATTTTGGTAGATACACTTTTGAAGGGATCAAACTTCCACATACTGTCAGAGAATATGATCCAGCCTATCTTCAGTACATATAAATATTTTAAGTTAGATGGGGAAAACAAAAATATTTTGGTATTTTCTATGTGCCTTGAAGACAAAATGAAATTTGTGAAGTACTAGCAGCTGTAAGAATTATTTTAACCTCTAGCCAGCTTTTTAGAGTTACTAAATATATAATAAAGGACATATCACCCTAGACTGAACAGAACAATGAAGCACACAAAATAAAGAAGACAAGTTTAACAAGGGAGGAAGACTCTCAGTGCCAATGCAGAAATGCAGGAAGTGGATCAGTAGATCAGATAGGATGTGTTTGGAGTTTCAAGTTATCTCCTGTTGCAAAGTGAGTATGCATAGGCTACTTAGAAAGTAAATGATGCACTCAAAGCAGATTCCAATCAAAACACTTCTTTTAGGCATGTATTTCCACCAAGGTACTTCTCCGTTAGCCAGACTATAAAGTGTACAGATCTGATGCATCATTATGCACTTGCAGCATGCTTAAACATTTCTGATTACTGAGATTGAAAGCTATTTAATCCTACTGCAGAATAAAAAAATACAGAGTTGAAAAAACAGAATGTCACCATAGTAAAAGACAGATCAGTAACTCTGTTATGACTCAGTAGCTCAAGATAAATTATTTAAACCACTTCTGCTCAAGAATGACCTTTCAGCCATTGCAAGACAAGAAAAATATTTTCTTTTTTTTTAACCTCCACAATTCAAATCCCACTCCTTCCTTCAAAATCAGGCGACCAAGAAGTGAGAATTTGATCATTAATCTCAGTCTTTGAAGTAGTGAAGTGCCATCAATCAGATGTAGATGATGACACAGTAAAGAGACACTGGGAGAGTGTTGGCTGGGCAGAAAACAGAGGCAGGTCATGCTGAGTGGCATACATTTCTATTTTTACCAAATACTTTAAAATGATAAAAATCTTTCAGAGTACTCAGACTGGTAATGTTCGAGTGTTGAAGAATATATTTGTATAGATCCTAAGTTGTAAAAATAAATATTAGGTAGGTAAGTATAATTCCAGTGCATTTTATGAACATCCCATTGGAAATGTGTAGGCCAAGCTCCAATACCTCAGAGTATTTAGACAGCTGCATCGATTTAATATCAGTTTAATGTATTTCAAATGCTTTTAAGAAAAGGATGGAGCAAGGAGCAGCACAAGGAGGGTGGAGTGGCAGACAGGAGGTGTTGCCATTGACTGACAGCAGCCCCTGTCCCCATCCCTCTGTGCAGTCCAGGCTTGGAGGGAAGGTACAAGAGCTGGAAATGAAGGAGTGGAATTGAACCTGTGAAAAAAGGGGAAAGAGTTAGGGGAAAGTGGTTTAGGTTTTGTCTTTATTTCTCACCACCCAACTCTGTTACTAATTGGCAATAAATTAATTTTCACCAAGTCAAGTCTGTTTTTCCTGAGAAGGTAATAGGAGAAACAGCAGTCTCTTGGAAGGAAAGCTGGTAAGAAATAGAGCTTGGGTAATCATTTTTGCATGAGATCTTGGTTTGTAACAAATTAGCATTTGTGATCTATTTTGAGGGCTATGAATAAAAAAGACAACATGAACAACCTATAAGTGCTGAAGATCCACTCTTCTAAATTTGCAGTATAATTAATTTTATGGGAATTATACAGTCAAAAGATTCACAAATCAGTTTGGGGTTTTGTTGCTGTTTTTATTTTTCTTAAATCGCTTTCACTATGAGGCTAATTATCTCCTTCAGAATCAGTAATGGATTTTTTGTACTTTTTCTATGTTTATATTCATATCCATATGTAAAATTCATGCACATAAAATAATATATACTTCTGGGGCATTCCAGCAGGCACTTTAATTAGTTAGGATAATTGATTGAGAAACCAACCAAATTTGAAAAGCATTTTACACTAATGTAGAATAAGATGCAGGTACAGAGTGTGGCACAGCTTATATATTAAAAAAAAACCCCAAACAACAAATTAAGCCAGAATTTCTCAATTTTGGTAGTTTTGGTTCAGTGGTTTTTGGTTTTTTGTGTTCGTTTTTTTTTTTCTTGTAGTTTACTCTGCATGTTATGATTCTGGTTGATCCTAATTTCCACCTTCCCATGCCTTTCTTTTGCTCATGGTGCTCTGTTCTCAAAGCTGGGTGCACAACTTTCCCCAGAGACAGTTTATTAGCAAGGTAATACAAATATGAGAGAAGAGTAATGATTTTCCTCTTTTTTTCCCCCCTAATCCTAAGCATTTTTAAAGTACAAGCAAATGGCTCTTCCACACAGACATGGCTTTATCACACATTAGTGTTAAACAGGAATCACACTAACAAATGGAGGATTTTATTGTGTATAATTGTAAATATTTGATTTCATTGTTCTGTGAAGCCAAGGCCTAAAATGTACATATTTGTACTGATAAGCATGCATATGTTCATAGAGATCATGGTCAGTTAAAGAGTAGGAAATGAACTACTCCAAACTTACATATTAGTAGAGAGAGACTGCTAGATATGGAATGCTAACAGAAGATGACAAAACATAGAGTTATTGGATTAACTACTCTGATTAATTTCCTTCTGTATTGTGTTCAGAATTTCTATTAAAAAGGAAAAGTAGACCCTCCTAGAAGCATTTGAGGAAGCACTTAGTAAAGCAAATCCTGGATCCTGAGGCAGTAGCAGGAGTAATGAGTAAGGCCTTAACTTTAAATGCAAACACTACAATTTAGTGTAATACAGTCTGCTATCATGTGGCAAAGCAAGAATATTGTGTATTGAGTGAAAAAGAGCTGGAGAACCTCTGACTTTGTAGCACACCCAGAGATTTTCTGTCAGTACAAGTTATATCATGCCAATACACCAAAATCAGTATGATTTGAGAGCAATAGAATTAGTGCTTTACACTGCTGTGTAGTTCTAGAGTAGTGCTATGTTTCTGCTGCTAACCTATCAGTTAATATTAATTTATTTAGTCAGCCTGTAGGTGTTAAATGATGTAAGATTACATTAAAGGAGTGTAAAATATCGACAGTGAGCTTAGAAAAGAAGTAAAAGCTTAGAAAATAGGTAAAAGCTCAGAAAATGGAAGAAAACATTATGTGCAGCGTACATCTGACTTCATTTTAGTTACAATGACAGGAAATTAGATAATGAGGGAAACACCAAACATGAAATGTTTGAGAAGGAAGAAATGAACCAGATATTAAAGATATGGATTTAATTATTCCAAAAAATTAATATTGTATTAGTATAAGTTAGTAAGTTCAGAGATGTTGTGGCAGCATTTAAGATTTTTGAACAGCCAATAACTATGAATAGGTTCTAAAAAAGCCTCCAGATAACTCTTTCTACAGATATTTACAACTCATAAGGATGGCATCCAGTGTTGAAATGAGATATTCAGTTTCACTAATAAGTTACCAAGCATTATGAAAGGCTACTTTGAAAACCTGGTATCATCCTTTCAGGCATGAGCAACCCTCATGCTGAAAAATTCTTACTTCTTCACATACCTACAGTATCTGAATAGTGACTTAAATAAAATGCATCATCATAACTGCAATAACAATAATATGAAAATTCATCTAAACTATGCTAAACATTATTGTGTATAGAAATATCCAAGTAATGCTCTGAAACACTCATGAATCTTCAGGTAAAGCTTAACTTAAAGGTTAGTAATCTTCATAATAAACAATCTTGGAAAGAATGTATGACTTATTTGTATATCACACAATATGAAGCTCTTGATCTAGTTGTCATGCAGGGTTTTTTAAGTAGCCACTTGTGGAAGAGACATATTACCTTAATCAGCAAAGAGAACTGATGATGTCAAGGATGCTTGATTGGGCTTGTGCCCTTGCAATAATTTCTTTAAAAATTTATTATTCAGTAATCAAAGGTAACATTTGGTGACAAACAAAATATATTTAAGAAGCTACCTGCAAATAACTGCTATTTCTTATAGATATAATTGTTCTTAATTTACATAGTTTACATAGACCTGTCAACAATTTATTCTTTTCTCCAGTGCTTTAAATCTTTCTTCACTGCTTTGTGCTTCCTTGTGTTTGTATCTTCACAAATTAAGTGCAAAATATTAAATCAGAAAAGCAACAATTCATGTCCACTTCTCTGTACAGGACTCTACAAGACAGGCAGGAATCAAGCTCCCTGTCCCCTAGGATTTTCTCTGCAGGAGAAAGGTGTAACTGTGTAGCTGTGGCCTTTAAACAAACTTTATCTAGGCCGGATTCAGCAGAAGCAATAACCAGCACAATGAGACAACAAAGCAGAATGACTTCAGAGCTCTTATAAATTACTGTCTCTGCTTTATTTATGTACTAAGGGTGTAAATTCAGCATGAAAGCTGGGAACACTCCCTATCTGTTTTCTCTTTCTCAAGAACTAACCTTTCCTGTCTCAGTGAAGCAAGGAAAATAAGTCAGCTGCAATTTTGGCTCATTCAAAGCCAAAACAGCTGTTTGAAAATTACAGATGTCCCCAGGAGGGATATATGAATAACTAGCACCAAAAACCCAGTCCTGCATTAATAAAATGGAACTAGTCCATTTTGCCATGTGAATTTCCAGGAAGCTCGAAAGTAAAAGAACCAAGGACTTAACTTGAAGCGGAAACAAATATCTGATGAAACCCAGAAGTTAGTAACGTTTCATTAGCTTCATCAGGAAAGGAGAGAATAAGAAAGACATTTCAGAAAGACTCTTTGGAGCTCCTATGAAGTATGTGTTGGACAAAGCTAATTCTGTTCACCAGCCTTCAGGGTTTCCCCTGTATCCTGCAGCTCTGACATCTTAGGCAGTTCTATGGTAAATGACTCTATCTCAGGCTCTGGAGATGTGCTGTTTATGCCTTGTGTGCCAATTAACCTTATGGATATTGTGGGGTGTTCAACACATCTCTATCAGATCTATGTCATTATGTACATTACAATCTGAACAAATCCATTAATAATTTCCTCTTGTCAGCTGAGCAGACAAGCTCTCTCTTCACCTTGCCAGCCTATATAGAAGAGCTGTGTGAAAAAGGAGCAATCACTTAGACTAAAAACAAATGGATTAAGATAAATTAATGTTATTGAAGTAAACATGAGTTGACTTGTTGCTAAGAGGAAATTGTTTGAGCACTATATATGCTTAAAAGACATGGCATGAATGTGTCCAAGGGTATGCCATGCTGCTGAGAAGAGAGTGCAGAGAGATGGAGGGAGCTCTGAGCAGGGAGCATGTCTTATAGTCCAAAACTGCTAGATGTGTGTCATGCAGCCCACCCTGCCAGCTGAAAGCCATATCCATCTGGCAACTGAAAACTATTGTTTCATGATATATAGATGAGAAAGCATATAATAATTTTGGTTGATCAAATTTATTGCATGTTTTTCTACTAAAATTAATTTTTATGGTAAAAATATGTTTTTGCAAAAAGGTAGTTGCATTCCTTTAAAATGTTACTTGAAAAATCCTTGTTGGGAAATGCAATGAAGAATTCCATTTGGAATTTTTAACTTCATTTATGTTTTCAGTGTGTTTTTACTTGAAATTCTCAGTGGTTCAGTGTTTGTTTCCAATGAAAAAAATATTCAGTGGAAATAATCTATTTTATGGGAATTTTCTACAAGAAAGCTGGCACATCATTGTGCCAAACCTGAAAGAGAAGTCAAGACTAAATCAAGGTTATGTTGCAAGTCAAGGGCAGAACTGGGAATAAAATTCCTACCTATCAGTTTATTCTTTTAAAGATGAAGTTTTGATTTCTAGGTACTCTGAAATCTTTCCTTCTATGCATCATTCTTTAAGTCCTGTTCAGAATCCATCAAAAGTACTGTGTTCCCAGTTTTTTGTTAACTCATACAATTTATCTTTGCTATTCACCAAAGGCTATAGTATAATCTCCATAGTTAGTGTCTCTTCTGGCAACTCTAATTTTACTGAAGAAATTCCAGGAAATGCTGCCTTATGCCTTTTTTGTATCCAGTATTAGATCATGTTAAAATCATTGATTCTTCTCAATATATTTAAGATATTCTTCAGGATCTGCATTCTGTGCCAGTACTGGAACACACAAAAACTTGCTTGTTTTACTGAGGATTGGGAAGTTATAATCAAAGATGTTATTTTATGGAATCTGAGCATGGCAAAATAAACTTCCTTGTATTACTGCTTTGTGGAGGAATGTAATTCATTGTAAATATTGAGTGCATCTGAGTATCTGAGGTCACAAGCTCCGCAGACCTCTCTGTAGGGTTATACAATGCTTCATATACACTTGGAGCCATTTATCAGTAGTGACTGGTCATTTTATTAACAAGTCATATCGGTCTTAAGAGAGGTCCTTATATTTTATGTGGGAAATGGAACACTTGTCCTGTGACAACAGGCAATTAGTATTTTGGTATTTGTGGGAGGACAGCTGCCCATATAACTAACCTGATATTACTAAGGCAGCAATAATACAATAAAGCAATAAAGAAGAGGGAAAAGAAAGTTGTTATTGTTTGCTTACTGGCATGAAAACAAAGCAAGCTGCACAGAAGGAGGCCAAATGTTACTCAGGAGTAATATATGAGGCAGAGTGAATGGCTCAACACCTACAGCATCACAGCCCAGCATGTCACAGTATCACAGTATCNTAATGCATCCTAGGATGCCATTGGCCTCTTGGCCACAAGGGCACATTGCTGCCTCATGGGCATCCTCCTAGCCACCAGCACTCCTAGAGCTTTTTCCCCAGGGCTCTTCTCCAACAGATCAATTCTCAGTCTGTACTGATCCATGGGGTTGTTCCTTCCCAGATGAAGGATGTCCTCACAGGGAGGCATGCACTCTAGCACACACTACCAAATCCATTGGCAAAACCAGGGCCCAAGTCTAACCTGCCACACATATTAGGCAAAGATGAGAAGTTCTAATCACTCACTGATCTGACTTGGCACGTTTGAGTAAAAATCTAGAAAGAACGGGAAAAAACATAAGCAATGCTGAGAAAAATTACATCTGGACATAAGGGAAAGGAGTAAAAAGAAGTTGTATACAGAAAAAGTGAGCCTTTCCTCCCAAAGCCCAGCTAGTACACCTCACCAGGATGACACAAAAGCTTTCAAAATTGGCTGCCTTTTAAAAGCAAACAGAAAGGCAGGAGCCTTCCTGGTGTAACTAAAACTTCATAAACATGTCACAATAAATCAAGACATTGTTTGTTTGAATAACACGTTCTGCTTTTGAAGAATACTTCTTCCAAAGTAAAATACCAATAGTACTTACACAGCTCAAAGATCTACAGCTGGAAATATTTCTGAGATTTCAGCTTTTTTTGGTGTTTTGTCCAGAGACTGAAGCAGGTTCTTTTTTTATTTATTTTTTGGTGAAATGTGGGAAATAAATATCTAACAGCCTGATGATTAAGTATAAGGATGATACTGAAATTTCACTGATGTGGCTCAGAAAAATAAGGATTTAAGTCTAGCTCTCCTCATCTCCCCAAAGAGGGAAGCTATAGCTTTGTAGGTTTTGTCTCTGTTTCTTTTTTTCCTTCTATTTTCTCTCTCTTTTTTTTTTCTTATTTGCTCTTACAAGTTCAGGTACTCTAGTTGTCCCAGACACATAGTACCCAGTAGGAATACAAGTTATTGAATTTTCCCCTGAAATCTCTATGGTTTGCTAACAGGAGGTGAAAATTGAGTGAAAAGGAAATCTATCAGGGACAGGATCAATAAATTGTTTTTCATACTGAGATTAACTTAATTCTTACTCAGGGAGTGTCTTTGCTCAGATAGAGTGTCTGTTGTACAGATAATGTTTGTTACACAAATTCTGCTGGCAAGCATAATATGGTTATATGCAGGTTTGCTCTTCACAGATACACACACAGACACACAATCTAACAAGGACATATGTATACATGTATATTCCATATATTTTTTGCAGGCCATATGGGAAGTTACAGCAAACCAGTACTACAACTGTATTTTACCATGCCTGTACTTAATAGGGTATATAGGGAAATCATCCTAGTCTTACAGAGCTCTCTGAAATACAGGTATTCTTCATATTCCAGTAAAGCTTCTAAAAAATTCTGAGCAAGACAATGCTAAATTAAGAAGCCTGCTCTTACTTCTTTAGTACTATTAATCTTTTTATCTAAGGGAAAAAAAGGATAGAGAACAAAAAAGCAATTTTTGAACTGTGAGGCCTAGCAAGCCTGGCTGGGAAGCTCTGGGTGCCACACTTCCATGATAGTTTATGCTGCTTGGCCTGTATTGCTGTCATTGCAAAAGCTGAAGTTCAAGCCAGACAGCCACAACACAAAATTAGGCTGTCGTTTGTCTGGATTATACAAGGATTAACAAGGATTCTAGGAACATGGCTATCACTCCCCACACTTTCCCGTGGGCAATGAGTTTAATGCTCCCTCTGCTGTGGGCACAGTTATGGCACCAGGGGCCACAGGAGACCACAAGAGATTTTCAGACTGTGCCTGAACTTTCCTAAATGATAAACAGAAGTTATGCAAGCTTTGATTAGACCTATCAGCTTTCTAAAGGGACTTTTAAAAAGCAAATTATGCATAAGACTGATAGTAGCATCATAGAAGCATTGTTTGTTGTTCAGAGGAAATGTTTTCTGAAATCTGCAATCATATATGTTTCTGGAAATATTCCCAAGTAAGCTTTGTTTTTATAGCTTAGCCTCAATAGATGTCATTAAAATAACCATGTATTTGTAACAATTAGAAAGTGAATATCTGAATTAATTTTCACAGCTGAGTAAATAAGGAAAGCTTTCCTCATAACTACTGTAGGACTAAATTCATATTTATCATATTATGTTGATATATTTTTAGACAACATTACTTAGAGTAACAGCTGTAAGAATAACCATTTTCTAAAACTCAAGTGCTTTTTCTCTGTTTCAGACATCATCACTAGAGATGCTTAGTCAGATACATATGTTACAAATAAGCATACCAGCCTATCTACTATGCTTTTAGTATGTTCTGGAGCTCTGACATTATTGACAATCTGCTTCAGCTGGTTATTATGCAAGTGTGCTGGAGACATGTAACTCTGTCTCATTAAAATGATTACTCTAGATTTAACTCCACTGCTTTTATTAAGGTCGAAGGGGGCTTCAGTTTCTAAAAAGGCTTAGGATAGGAAACTGCATCCCTAGCCTCAGAAATTTTCAAATGGTCTCAAGATGTTTTCTAGTCTACCTGAGAAGAAATCTTCAATTGTTAAAAACATAATAATAAAACAAGGGTTTTATATGAGAGATCTTTCACACACCCCCCCTTGACTTGTGAGGAATCAAGAAGCAATAGCATTTCCCTCTTAGAACAAACATTTCTGAAATTCAAGCTATGTGTGTGTAGAGAGTAATATCTGAGCGTATTGTCCCTCCCATTATGCACTGTGAATATAAGAAATTAATCAATTTACCATGACAGAACATTTAGCTTCTTCCTTAGTGTATACAGTCTTAACTAGCTGAGACCAGGACCCAATTTATCTTGTATCATATTGGATAGAGCAACTGTACCTTCACTCTCACGGAAACTTGTTAGGTGTGATTGAGAGAGCTTATTTCTTGGCCAGGAATGAATCAAGTCACTATTGTGAAGGAGGAAACCTGTCATCCTGACAGTCTTAAAACTATTTTTTGTAATATTTTTTTATCAGTTTGCTGTTCTGTGAAGAAAAAACAAAAACTCAAAGAAATCTGAATAGAAGGAAACTCTCTCACATTATATGGAAAAAGCTGTGGGTTCATGGATGTTCATCATTAGCAGAACTTTATTTAGATATAAATTACCCTTTCTCCAGATTGTTAAGTGAATTCGCTGTCTCTGGAAGTCATCTTCATTTGATTTATTCTTCATTATGATATTCACTACTCTACAGAAAATCTGTCGCCTGTATTTTTCAAATGCATTGTCTTTATAGTTAAAGTAACTATGTTGAATCCTCAAATTAGCACTAAAGGTACTCTCTTAAATGCCCTTAAAAAGCAACAGCATTCCAAGAAATGACCATGGAAGTGGCATTGTGTATTCCACTACCATTTTCCCTCTGAGATTTACAGATAAAACTCATATTCCATTTACAAGGAGAAAGTAACCTTTCCAAATGTCCTGTTCAACAACCCCCAGATGAACATCAAAATTAGACTGAGCTATTCCTTACTCACGGATTTCCAGCCCCAGCTTCTGCAACAAGACTAGTGAGATATATTCCAGACCCAGATCTGCTTTCTGGCACTTTTAATACATTGCTCTTCCAAAATGGGAACCAAACTCCACTCCTGTTAGGCATCTGATATTTAACTGACTGCTTTTAGGAACGAGGTCTTCTGAGCAGAAATCAAACAAATTTACAGAGACAATTTCAGACCAAACCTACTTTAAAATAAAGACTTTTCAATCAATTAAGTAATCTTTTTGGACTGAACATTTAATGTATTCTGGACTGAGAAACTGAGTCAAAATCAGTGTAAAGTGGTAAGTTTGCAGTTGCTGTTTGTGCAGGAGTTAAACTTCTGATAAAGTTTGCAGTATACCTCATTTTAAAGGTGCAGGAAGTGAAAATACAGCAGCAAAATAAACATTACAAGTAAATACAGGCAAGGGCAGGGAATTGAAAGTGTTTGAACATTTAAAGCTCATTGATGAAGAAAGATTTTCAGGAAAATGATAGCAATTTGGCAATAAAGAAAGCTAGTCAGAACTCAGCTTTCACTATGTGGCATGGTATGCAAGCTGAGCTCTGTATGTGCTACATGGGAGTGTTCCTTGAAGTAACTCAAATTAGATTCTGTTTTCAATTAAAACTAGAAGTTTAATAACAGTGTATCTTACCAACTTTAAACATCTTCAAATGGTTTGGTCTTGTATGTTACTCTGTTTCAAAAAGTGTTTATAGAAAAGATGACGCAAGGAACTATAGGCTGGTAAGCCTGGGAAGGTCATGGAGCAGATTATCATGGAAGTAATGTTAAGGCACATGCAAGATAAAGAGATGATACTAAGAAGTCAACATGATTCATTAAGGATTGATTCATAGAATCATAGAATCACAGAGTGTTAGGAGTTGGAAGGNTTGGTCTTGTATGTTACTCTGTTTCAAAAAGTGTTTATAGAAAAGATGACGCAAGGAACTATAGGCTGGTAAGCCTGGGAAGGTCATGGAGCAGATTATCATGGAAGTAATGTTAAGGCACATGCAAGATAAAGAGATGATACTAAGAAGTCAACATGATTCATTAAGGATTGATTCATAGAATCATAGAATCACAGAGTGTTAGGAGTTGGAAGGAACCTAGAAAGATCATCTCGTGCAACCCCCCTGCCAGAGCAGGA
>VWZO01009995.1:115882-157448 GCA_013396975.1 Bucco capensis
TCTCCCTGCCCATGTCTCTAGCCTGTCCAGGTCACTCTGGATGGCAGCACAGCTCCTGGTGTGCCAGCCACTGCTCCAAGCTTGGGATCATCTGCAAACTTGCTGAGGGAACACTCTCCCCCTTCATCCAGATCATTAATGAATATATTGAACAGTCCTGGCCCCAGCACTGACCCCTGGGGCACACCACTAGTCACAGGCCTCCAGTTAGATTCTGCTCCACTGACCACAACTCTCTGGGCTCTGTCCTTCAGCCAGTTCCCAATCCATCTCACAGCACAGTCTCCCAATCCACACTTCTCAAGTTTGGCAATGAGGATACCATGGGAGACAGTATTGAAAGCTTTGCTAAAGTCAAGGAAAACCACATGCACTGCCTTCCCCTCATCTATCCATCTCATTATGCCATCAGAAAAGGCTATCAGATTAGCCAAGCAGGACTTCCCTTTACAGAATCCATGTTGACTATTTGTGATAAGCCTCCTTTCCAACCATGCTATGGTTGATGAGCAGCAGCAGCCAGTAGATTTGAAACAACACACAGGATTTCACTGGAGTCACTGCATCTCTCCTTCTCCAAGCACTGACATAAATGACTTGAATGAGCAAATGTTGTTTTATCTGTACTTAAAAAGGGAGGGGAAGAAAAGCTCTTGGAGTTTGGCAGGCACCAGAATTTCTGTGTTAGGAAGCTGTTTGCAGAAACTGGTGTTTTTTCACTGAATATTTGATTTCAAATTATCTTAAGTACTTTCTAAAGTCTTTTTTTTAACTTCGTTTGTCTGAAATCTGAAATCTCAATCACAGATAGTTATTCTCTCTAGCAAAAGGCTAGAGAGGGAGACTGCACAAATAAAAAGGTTGAACTCTTCTGTGAGGGACATCTGCAGGCAGACTTTTGCCAAGATCAGGACATAGTCTGCACCAAGGCCTGCTGGAATGATCATAGAATCATAGAATGGGTTGGGTTNGATGCAGTATGGACAACTTCAATGTGGATTTTTGAGGAATAAAACATTTGAGCTATAAATAACTAGAGGAAGCTCTGAGCACCTTCAGAGTGGTCAGAATGCTTAGAGGAAGGGAATACAGCAGTCAGTTAACTGAATTATTGAAAAAAATCAAGCTATTGTACAATGGAAGGGAAATTTGAGCTGCTCAAGTCTTCTGCTCTAATAATTGTTCATGTTTAGAGCATTGCTGGAAAGAATGAAATGTGAAAAATGGGTTAGAAAACAGCACAAAAACTATTATACTGTCATTATGAGCATCAATTATAGGTTCTTTGGAATATTTGGCTCACTTCTCGTTCTGTCTCAGAAAAGGATACGACAGCAATAAAAGAGGATCACAAACAGACAAGCAGTATTATTAGAATTACAAAAAGGCTACTTTACAGAAGGAAATTGAAATATCATTTCATTTAGAGAGAAGATGAATAAGAGGAGATATCCTATAAAGATATACTATAAAACAAATGTAGAGGTGGCAAATAGTGTATAGGAGGTAAATGTTATATTGCTTTCAACCTGAACAAGAAAGCAACAAAGCAACTAAAGCAACAAAACGTAGTTAAGCTACAAAATAAATAAACTCTGCTAGCAGATTTAAAGATTGGTTCAGCTGTAGAATTCAGTATCATGAGTTCAGCAAGATTTACATGACAGTTCATGTCAATGTTCATTTTTCCAGCAACCTTCATTGGGAAAAGAGACTGTTCATCCGAGTAAGGGACTAGAGTCAGGGAAGGCTCATGATCACTGCAAAAATATAACTGTTTTAACAAAGAAGATATAATAAATGTTAAAATGTTAATATATGCTGCATAAATGTCATCATTTGTTTTGACCTGACAAATGAAACAATCGTTGCTTACACTCCTTTCCTCCTCTTTTCTCTTTTTACTGTGAGGGGAGGCATCCTTGCAGGTGAATAACAAGTGTACTTTGCTGTCTGCTCCTACCACACTTCTGAATTTGCCTCACCATTTGAGTTGTGAACAAAAATCTGAAAACACAGGTAGTTAATGTATTGAAATGTAACAAGCAATAAAAATATTTTCTTTTTTGAAACTTCTGTCTGTACACAGGTCGTTGGTAACATTTTTGCAGCAGTTTGTCCTTCATGTAAGTGAAAACATTTGGGCCTAATTTCATGTGTATAACTTCCAACACTATTGGAATACATTTTGGCTCTTGAGGGTTTTTTTGCCATCATACTGATTATAAAATCTTTTTTTTTTTAATGTTTCTATGCTGTCATTTGATTGATCATGCAAACTGAATCAAGTCATCTTCAGAACTCAGCAGAAATTTAAATTTGACTCTTGACCAACTGTTTAGCAATTATATAGATCTCACTGTTAACTTCTCCAGGGAGAACATGGTAATATATATCTAGAGTTGGATGCTTGGATGGTTATGCTAAAAGATGCTGCTATGTTTTCTGCATCAAATAATTTTGCAGATACCTCCCACTGGCAAAATAAACTGGTGCAGCTAGCTCTGCTTTGTTCTGCCTGAGAAGCAAAACTCCAACAGGTGATGGTTTGGCAGCATCAATGCTGATGACCCTTCTCACTGCAGACAGCAGGAACTTTGTGTCCTGACTGGAGCTACACAAGCCTCTATGAAGGAGGATAACAGCTCACAGGCTATGTCCTGTTTCCATACCCTAAAGCCAGCAGGGACACAGACTGAAAATACAGGTCATGTTTTGATTTTTTTCTTATGTGTGCAAGACCAAAGCCTGTGACTTGGGCAGTAGCAGAGATGTTTTCCTCACTACCATTTCCTGGATTGCTCCACATGGGAATCAAACTTTGCATTCCTATATAGAGTTGAAAAGTCAACGTTTCTGTGCCAGTGACACCATCCTTCAGTTCCTTCCTCTCTCCTTTATAAATCTCTTTGTGCCTTCTTCCACGATGTTATTTGCCTATTGAATACTCTCCTCTCTAATTTGTCCAAATGGGTCTCTATCCTTTAAATCTCCCAAGAGAATTTAGATGAAACCTTTCTTGACATTATTTCCTACTGGTGGCCTTGGATACCTCACCCACACCTTAGGTTTTCACAGTGGCACTCTTGGATGAAAGCTGTCACCTAGTTTGTTAGAAGCCAGCCAGAGGTTCACTGTAAAAGGAAGAAAAGAGTGTAGAAGGATACTTTTCTACTCAAATAACACTACACTCTTGACCTTGTACTGGTGAGGGATTCAGCTAGTTGAGGAGATGCATTTAACTTGGACATAACATGTTTCCCACTTGCTGCATATAACACTTACTCTTACACAAGGGAATTTTTATGTGTAGCTCAGTTAGAGAGTTTGGATGGATAGTTGCAGAGCCTTTAGTAGTATTTTATAGTCCAACCATTATGCCACACTTGTTCACACCTCTATAAAATCCAGACTGTGGTGAGCTTGATAAGCAATACATATAGCAACTAAAATTTGATGCTTCTGGGTCAGTCAGGTTTTCACATTTGTTTTTTAGAAATGCTTTCAAAATCTTTCTTATTGGAGCTATGACTTTCTCCCTGAAGATTTGACTCTATTTCTAATTTGTCTTCTTTCTGTAAGCAGCTAGGCTTGGTGAACGAAGCTCCAGGGAGGGCTNTACATTTAATCACAGAATCATAGAATTGTCAGAGTTGGAAGGGACATTAAAGATCATCTAATTCCAACACCCCTGCCATGGGAAGGGACACCTCCCCCTAGATCAGGTTGCTCAGAGCCCCATCCATCCTGGCCTTAAAAACTTCCAGGGATGGGGCTTCCACCACCTCTCTAGGCAATCTGTTCCTGTGTCTCACCACCCTCATGGTGAAGAACTTCTTCCTGATGTGCAATCTAAATCTACCCTCCCTAAGCTTGTATCTGCTCCCCCTAGTCCGATCACTCCCTGACATCCTAAGAAGTCCTTCCCCAGCCCTCTTGTAGGCCTCCTGCAGATACTGGAAGGCCACAATAAGATCTCCTCAGGGCCTTCTTTTTTTTTCCAGACTGAATAACCCCAACTCTCTCAGCCTGTCCTCATAGGAGTAGTAATGACAAACAGTCTCTCAGATTCTTCCTTAATGTAAATTCCATACCCTTTCACCACTTGCTTTGCAAAAAATTGTAAATACACAACCCAAATGGTGAATACTGCACATGGGATTTGCTGATGATTTTCATGGCAGGTATCTAATATAAGAAATAGGAAGCTTTTTGGAACTACAGCTTGATTTATTACAATATAGTAAATTATATAAATACTTTGAAATATTGACCTCTCTTTCCATGTAAAGTCAGATGTTCCACTGCTCTGACAAAGAATGTTAAACAAGCTAGAACATTTAACTATTTCAAAAGTCATGTCACTTTAATACATCTTACTTCTCTACATCAAATGCAAAATAAAATACACAAGAAACATTCTTCTGCCAAACAGTTAAGTAAACTAGGAGGAAAACAAAAAGTGTCTCTTCATTGATTTATGTAGATTAGGGTTAAACTAAGGGATCATAACCTTCACTAGAGGATTTCAGACAGGGACAATTTGGAATGTGTAACAAAACCAATTCCCTCATTTCAGTCCTGGTAATGGCTCTTCATCACATCTTACACAACAGTTGCCTGGAGCCAAACTCAATTCCATTTCCAGAGCTGCAGCAGTTTTTCTTGAAAATTGGTCCTCAATGAATGCAGTGATTACTGGAACATATATGATACTGGTTTAAATCTGTAGGAATTTCAAGCCAAACAAAAGGAAAAGTACAATAAATCTCTTCAATGATTCTGTGTAAAAAGAAAAATAAAAATTCCTTTGTCCTTTCCAGCTCTGAGTACATCCAGGTCTCTCCAGTCCTTGTTCTGCTTCTTTTTCATAACATTTTCAGTCTTTGTGTTTGCCTGAAAGACCTGGTTCTTATTCAGATTCTTTAAATAATGATTATTATTTTCTGTCTCAGACTCTTGTCTCATGCAGTTAAAAATCTGCAGTCACTGATTCCTCTGCCATCAGAGGAAAACTTGTACTGAATAGCTCCCAATACTCTATTTTGTTTTGAAAATCTGGCCAGTTGTTTTGGCTAAAGAGGAAAAGAGGCCATACATACTATGGCTGGTTTTAATAGCAGAGGGATGGAACACAAAAATAAAGCAAGTTCTTTCAATTCCTTTAAGTTCTGAAAACCTAATTCTGGAGGTGCTGAGAATTTTACATTTTAGTTCCAGAAATTTTATGAAAATAAATTTCTAATTCATCTCATAGCACTAATTCACTTTAAACTTATTCATGTAACTGCATGGATGAATAGGAAAAGTAAAAATCAACTTAATTCACAAAACTATTAGAAAATTCCAGAACATAATTAAATTGATTCATGTGAGGGGGCATGGAAAGCTGTGAACTTGTTTAAATTTGAGATGGCACTAAACTCCAAGAGCCCAGTTAGCCATAATGAATCCCCAAGAGTCCCAAGTCCCTGAAGGTCTGTGCGATGAGAGAACATGTATGTGGGATATTTCTGCTCTCTCTTTTTCTTGGTCAAACAACATGTATTGTTGTAAAGAATAGAATAAGAGTGACTCTTTTTTCATAGAATCATAGAATGTTAGGGGTTGGAAGGGCCCTAGAAAGCTCATCTAGTGCAACCCCCCTGCCAGAGCAGGAGCACCTAGACCAGCTCACACAGCAATGTGTCCAGGCAGCTCTGCAATGGCTCCAGACAAGGAGACTCCACAGCCTCCTGGACAACCTCTTCCACTGCTCCATCACCTGCACTGTAACCTCCTGTGGTCCAACTTGCTCCCATTCCCTCTTGTCCTACCATTGGATGCCATTGAGCAGAGCCTGGCTCTCTCCTCCTCACACTCACCCTTCCCATATTTCTAAGCATTGCTGAGGTCTCCTCTCAGTCTCCTCTTGTCCAGGCTGCAGAGACCCAGCTCTCTCAGCCTGTCCTCCTAGGGCACATGCTCCACTCCTTTCAGCATCTTGCAGGCCTTGCACTGGACTCTCACCAGTTTTATTGTTATGTACATTTCCAAGAACTCTTCAGCTTGTTATTGATCTTTATTATCTAGTTTTTCTTTATCATAACACAATAGTCTTATGTTCATCTAGCAAACCGTAAAGCAAATAAAAATAAAACAAAGCAAAACAAACAAGCCAGACAGTAGGAATCACAACAGCCCAGATCACACGCCAGGGAAGGACTTGTGGAGAAGAACATGTCCCATTTTGAAGTACTCAGGCATGACTTCCAGAATAGTTTTGTTCCTTTTTAATCAAAGACCACATTTTCTTGGAATTCTCAAGGTGCAAAAATTGTCTATTTTGTACTTCCACCTGTCTGGCCAATAAATGGTGCTTTGTGAAAGTTTGAAAGCAACTAAAAGTGAACTTTCAAAGCCAGGTGAAATGAGGAAATCCTGCTGCAAGGCATTGCTGCTACAAGCCTTCCGTGAGTTCTCTGAATCAAGTTTTAAATTAATTCTCCTTTAATTAAAAATCAATAGTAAATACCTTGTGTGGGGAAAAATACATAGGAACAGGCTGTCTGTGTTCACAGCTTTGACATAATTAAGATGCTGAACAGTGATTTCTTTGTCTTTTTGTACTGAAAATATATAATTTTAGGAATTTTTGTGGTCAGATATTGTGTTGATCACAGCACCACATTATGTTTTGGTTTTTAACACTGCTGGCATTCCACTAACCCTCAAGGATTTTGTCAATATTTAATCCCCTTCACAGTCAGGTCAATATTAATTTTGTCTTTAGACTTCAACAGCTACCAAGCTGTAAAAGCCTGATTCACTGCACAGTATTTGGGTTAATTTTTGCTTGTAGCCATTTTAATTTTCAGATTTAACACCGTCCAGCATGAATGTTACCCACTTGTTTTAGCTTTGCACCATTTAATGCTGGAATTGGTGCTGAGACTCAACTTCCAAGCTTTTTGCTCTGCAGAACATATGGGAATGATCAATTGTAGTTATACAAAAGAAGTATCAAGGCTGAAAATGATGGCAGGGAAAGATGTAGCTGTATCTCAGCAATGCTAGGGCAGTGCTAGTACAGTGTTGCACTTTTGGAAGAGATAAGGTAAATGTATTTTATTCCAGATTCTACTTGGGAAATTTAGCAACTTTTAAAACTTTTGAAATACCATTTGGGCTGAATTATTTTATAGCTATTCTCCACAAGATAACTTGAGGCAGTTAGAAAAAAGAATAATTTCCTCTCGACATTATTATGCATGTACTTATACATTAAACTATATTTAAATGCATAGAAATTTAAAGAAACCCAAACCTAAAGATCATTATTATGATTCAAATGAAGTAAATAGATTCTAAAATGTTCACACCTGGGGCTCCATCTGCACAATCATTCCTTGCATGGATACAATTTTCATTGGGAAAGCAGAGGTAATTAGTGTTGTTATAGGGAGCATACACAGTTATTATTTAGACAGTTGTTTTATTAGAAACACCAAAGCTCTTCTTCCTTATATTTCAGCCTGTTTAACACTGAATTTTCTTCAGACTTGAACTACTTCCTTCCTATGGAAGATGGTAAAAGGAAATATTTCCTTGCTAGATATAGAATCATAGAATCCTAGCCTGGTTAGGGTTGGAAGGGAGCTCTGGAGCTCATCTAGTCCAACCCCCCTGCAGTGGCCAGGGACATCCCCAACTAGAGCAGCTTGCCCAGAGCCCTGGCAAGCCTCACCTGCAATGCCTCCAGGGATGGGAACTCAACCACCTCCCTGGGCAACCTGGGCCAGTGTTCCACCACCCTTATGGGGAAGAACTTTTTCCTAGTATCAAGTCTAAATCTACTCCTCTCCAATTACCGGGAATGTCCAGATAAATCCTTAGACTGTTGTCTCAAACCATAAACTTAATGTGGGAAAATTTAAAGGGGCTGGCACCAAACATTTATGATCAGAGAGTCATGCCTAGTTCCTTGTTTTTCCTCAAAGTCAAGGTTTTCCTAGAACCAAGCTGTAGCATTTAAAAAATATTTGGGAGCTGAGAGCACAGCAACTTGCCTGTCTTCTCTGAAGTCCTTCTCACACTGAGCATAAGGTCAGCTCCCCATGACCCAGGGGTAGTGTCCAGCACAGTGTTCACCTGCAGTTATTGCCTTTCCCACCTTCCCTCTGCCACTCTTTGGGGTTGGTGTAAAAAGGAAATGCAGTGAATACTCTTCAAGGAGACAGCCTGAATGGAAGATCAGTGAATAATAGATGTAGACTAAAATGTCCAGGACATCTTGGACCATTCACTTGTTCTTCAAGTTTTTCCTTGCTGTATTTGAGAAGCATTTGTTTTCTAGTTAAGTAGTGTGTATTGTGAATTTTCTGGAAATCTCCACTAGTTACTAGGATGGTATTTTTTTGCAGATGAAAATCCTTTACATTGTTACCAATACAACAGGGGAAAAAAAATACTACAGCTACCCTACGGCAGAGAATTCTCCGTTAAATCAATCACAAAATCAGAAAAAAACTAATTCTCTTGTGGGATTTCTGACACCTAGTCAGTTTAGTTTTCCCATATACAGGCATGTAAGTTTGCCAGACAGACAGCTGGTATAAGGAATTATTTGTGTGGAAATTCAAACAAATTCTGTTCAATTCGTTCTGCTTGCTCATTTGCCTTTGATCTTCTACTGTATGTTATTTTACACCAGTCACCACTTAAACCACTCTGGCTACAACCACTGAAGGAATACCTTGTGTGTTTATTATTTAAGTGCCCATAATCTGAGTAAGTAAAAACATGTAATGAAAAAAATGACCTGTGGCATAAAATAATAAGGTGGGATGTAAAATGAGCACCACTCAGTGTAGCTCCTGGAGCAAAATATTTAAAATTAAATTAAAAACTAATGAATAAAGAGATATTAGAAGAGATTCTGGTACCATAATCACTATGAATAGGATAGGAAAAGCTGGACATATTTGGGCATTATAAAGCCTATGTGATATTGGATAACACTCCATCAGTTCCAAAAGAGCAGCTAGAAGGTTGATCCAGGGTCACAACCCATCATAGTACAGCAGGGACTGAAGAGACATTATTAGGTATTATGTCTCAGAATAAGATGCTTGGGGGGGTGGGCAAAGGCTAAGTTAACCATTTGACTTATGCCTTGTGTGGGAATAATGCTGTCTCCCATATCACAGTTGCAGTAAGAACAAAGATAGTGACATATACAAAAAGAAGAAGACCATCAAGGTATAAAACTTAGGAGGAGAAAAAAAGACAATTATGACTGTAAATGCTGTAATTTAAGACTTATTTTTATATCACTTAAATGAACATATGTTTTGAGGACTGAATTTCAGAAACAAAACTGCAGTGACACTGCAACCTGTGGGGAAGAACAGCCTCTATTAGCATCTCAGCATCCCACTGTCCTATCTCCTTGCTGTGCCTCCAAAAAAATGAGTCACAGAAAAATCTCAGACAACAAAGCTGCTCTATTGAAATAGTCACTCCTTTCTTCCCACTCTATATCATTTCCTTCTGTCTTCCTCCATCAATATCTTTGTTTTTCAGTTAGAAAATGCAGAGTCTCTGCTTCAAATACTACTCAGTTTTGAAAATGTGTAATATTTAACTGCGACTTGAAGAAAAGCAAGAATATGCATTTTAAAATGGCCCACAAAGGGCAGGTCTTTGTAAGGCATTATGATCTGCCACCTTGCATTAGACTGATGGCTGAAAGAAGAGAAAAGCTTTGTTTTCAAACAACTTTGTTTTCCTTACTATTGTCTTCTGTCTGGGACACGTGTGATGCAGAGTATATACACACGTGCTGCTGGAGGCAACAGCAATTGCTGTTGTGTTCTTAGAATCAGCACTGTAAAAAACAAGAAATACACACAGGTAATATATTCAGGCTCCAAGGCATAGTTTTTTAACCTAGAAAAAACTCAATGTCAACTAAATGGAAATGTATCTATTGTTTTGTTTCTCAGCTCCCTAATAGTCTCACAAAATTTGTTGCTGCCCCTGTTGGCTTAAAGATTGGATCAAGAATGAAAAAAACCTACAGTATTACTGTGACCTTTAACACGCATAACTGCTGAATTTCTCATCAACAATGTAGCCAGGAAAAGGAAAAAAATCTCTTAATTAACCTAAGTTGTTGAAATGAAAGTTATTAGTTCTAAGAAGCCCATGTTAATTTTACATTGATAACTGAGTTTTAGCTAATCAGTCATACTGGATCAAAGTAGTAATAGTTTCAGGGTTCTCTCTCCCTGGTAGAGAAGTTTTTGGTAGAGTTTCTACACGGATGGTCAAGCTGAAGCAATCTGAATTCACACAGAACAGCTTCTCAAGAACAAGTGTGGAATAGGCAGCAAAATATTTCTTTATTAAAGCAGTTCCATGAGTAGATTTTGTGTTCAGTTGAACAGCTGAACTCATGCAAGAAGTCAGTGGTGACCACTGGGTTATCCTAGTTTAGGGAACAGCAGTGATATGAAAGGCTCCCTACCTCTCTTACGTGTCAGGAGTAGTTTTGTCACTGCAAATGAAAACATGAGGCTTCTTACTTATCCCTGAGCCCATATATCAGTATTGCTTATACACTGTGAAGCCCTCTGGAAAATTTCAGCTGGCAAACTGGTGTTTCTGCTGAGGCTATAATGCTTGCATATTACAGCTGCTGAAAATGACCATTTGTGATAACGTGCCAATTATTTTCCAGGTGCCATGGCAACAAAGCAGATGAAGAGTCTGCTGCTCCCCTGGCCCTGAATCCCTGAAGGCATGATCCTCAGGCTACCTTGGGGCACACTTGGGACATCCAAGCAGAATGAAAATATGTGCAGCAAGCTACTCTCTAAAAAAGCAGCAGGTCAAAAGATAACTATTTTCTATGATTTATGTGTTTAGCAATGCCCGAAGTTTTAGTTTTGTGTGGAATACTCTGCTGAATTTAGACATAAATTGGTAAAGATTACTGTGTTTATGTCTAACTCCAAGCCATGACATGCTCCATTATGTGTAACTTTGCAGTTTAATTTACAGAATTATTAATCAAATTCCTTATCAACTGTTCTACTTAGGACTTTTATTTAAGAATGCATTGGTGTATGAGTTAAAGCTGTTTTAATTAGCTCCCTAATGGTGGTTTATTTTGGTTTGGTTTTATTTCCTGAGTCTCCCTCATGTCAACAGACTCAGTCAAAACACAATACATTTTTCAGAAACACAGATTTACTAATGGCAGGTGCCATTAACTTGCCTCTCCTGATTGCCTACTGCACAACACAAAATCTCCTCATGCTGTCTCTATTTTGAGCTTGGCAATTATTTTTTACTAAATCACATTCTGAGAAAGAAATATGAGACTGAAAAGGTAATTCCAGTGCCAAATTATGTAGTAGATTAAATGTATGAATCTTTCACACCCTGAGGCTTAATTTAGGCTTTGCTTCTGAAATACAGAATGCACCAAATAAATGCATTTATAAAGTGTAGGGAGGAGTTGCCCCTTCAGGATGGTGCACTCTTTATGGACTCTGAATTTAGTGTGTCATTGCCTTTACCTGAATAACAGACAGATTTATAATGAATTTCAAAAGACATCACATATCACCAAGCTGTTTTATAGGAGCAAGGCTAACTGTGTATTAAGAAACTATTTTTATAGTGTAATACAGTATTGCTGGCCAGAACTGCAAATAATAATTTTTCAGTTTATCAATGGAATCTCCTTTATAATAAATATAAATAATAAATATAATTATAAGAAATAATTATAATAAATAATAAATATAATTATTTATAATAAATATAAATAATAATTATAAATAATCTCCTCTATAATCTCCTTTATAGAGATAAATGACATCACTTTAATTTAGTTCTTATTGTTGCATAGCTAAAATATTAATGGGAAATAAGGGTCAATACTTTATTAGATATTACCAACTATAGTTTATTTGTATCAAAAAGTATTGCAAGAAGTTGAAGAGTTTCATTTTTGTAGGAGACTCTGTTACTCAGAGTTTCTGAATTACTCCTATTGTTTCTGGTGTGTTTTTTCCCTCGAGCTGACTTTCTGTGGTTACATGAAAATGTTGTCCTTTAGGTGGTTGTTTATAAGCAGTTGCATAGGCAGCCCACTGCATACTTCCCATTACTTAGTTATGGTTGTTTTGCTTATACATCAATACCCTCTCAGGCTGGGGTATTGTGTTCACACTCCATGGACATAAACATGGAGTAAACATAAACTTCTAGTGTACAGTAGCACTAGTAAAACCAGCATAGAATTAGTAAACAGAAACAAAGGAAGAGAAATCTTTAGTAAAAGTAACACCTGTCCTGAAGGAAGCTGAGAGAGAGATGGGACTATTCAGCCTGGAGAAGAGAAGGCACACAAGGGATCTCATCAGTGTATAGAAATCCTTGGTGGGATTTAAAAGGAGGGAGCCAGGCCTTTTCCAGTGATGTCCCATAACAGGCCAAAAGGCAACAGACAAAACCTGAAACACATGAGATTTTGTACAGAATATCAGGAACTACTTTTTTTACTGTGAGGATGACTGAGTGCTGGCACAGATTGCCCATAGAGGTTGAGAAGTCTCTGTCCTTGGAGATATTCAAAAAGCATTTGGAGATGGTTTTCAGCAGCCTGCTCTAGGTGGTCCTGCTTGAGCAGTGGAGCTGAACCACAGGAACTCCAGAGGTCCTTTCTAACTTCCACCTTCCTGTGATTCTTTTACTTAAAGATTTGCAAAGACCAAGTTTAAGATTTCTTTCCTATACTTGCACAAATAAAATTTCACAACCTGCAACTGAGTGTGTTTGTTTCCAACTGAGAAAAAAAAACCTAAAAAAGCAGTTAGACACTGAAAATTAATTCTATGGTAATTAAAAAAGTAATGATTGTAGAAGTTTTGAATCACTTGATTCTATTGAATCTCTTTTCTCTTTTCAAAAGAGCAGTCTGATGCTTGGATCCAAATTGCTCTCTGTCTCAGACTTCTTAATATCCTGCTGTTGTGAAACAATGCTTTATCAGCCTCATTATTGAATGGTAGATCCATTAGAACTGAAAATCTGTCTGAATATAAATCTTAGTCCTCAACAACTTAAAATGGCTGAGAGTTCTATCCCAATTTTTCAATTCTTGTGCATAATTCAGTAAAATGCCATGAAAAAGACAATTCTCCAAGATTTTCAGTGATGTTGAAGAGGAGAAGCTGAGGATGAAATGGTTTAAGAATGCTTAAGGAAGAACAGCAAATTAGAAAATGATGTTAAGAACCTGTAAATAATAATAAAAAAAAATTAACATTTATGTTCTGCCTTCATTCCTATCCCTTTCATCCTTTTCTCCCATAAAATAGATGTGAGATTTAAGATGAGAGCCTGAAGAGCATAAAATGGATTGCTGGCATATGGATGTGACTCAGATGTTGAGATGGATAAGGGTCAACTGAGAAAAAAGAAAAACTAAAATCAAGATGAATTAGAAATTACAAAGACAATATAAACTTCTGGAAGTCAAGGAATGAAGAAGCAGAATCAAAGAATAAAACTGTAAATCAACACTAAAACAACACTTGAAATCAGCCTTCTGCCTGCAGATTGATAGTGGGAACAGAAGGAAAGCAGGATGGTGAATGGGAATGAAAGGATGAAACTAACATGATTGCACATGAGCTAGAAGCAGAAATCAAAGGCTACACCTGCACTGAAGGGGAAAAGCAAACATGAGGTGTGCTATGTGTTCAAGATGTTTGGTTCCTTTGTAACTCCTCTATGGCCTCACCTGCTACTAAGCAATTCAATCCATTTTGTTCAGATAAACCAGACATGGTTCTTTGTCCTGAAGAGGTTGTCATATTGATTGCTGCTACAGCTCCAGATTCTTAAGTTAATTTATCAATTGGGTGAATATGATGTATTTTAGTATGGTCAAAAGAAAAGGAAATAACAGAATGTTGGCTTTCTAAGGCAAACTGTTCATTTGGTAACTTCTGAACTGTTAACCCCATACCTGCAGAGCAGGAGAGAGCTGGGAGGCCCTAGCTGTCTGGGCTGCAAGATCCTTTACAGCATTTAAGCATTCCATCTTTTCTAGATGGCTCTTTTCATCCAAAAAATGGGTGCTTTATGCACTCAGATAAATAGTGATTGTATGACTTAATGCTAAGTCCTTGATTAAAACAAAGCTTGTTATTTTCTCAGTGAGGCCTTAGGTGAATTGTGCTTGTTCCTTTTTACTTGCATACTGGAGCTTGTGCAGCACCCACTGAGCTGCAGGCAGGGAACATATGTGTTGCAGAGTGCTGGTTCATACATGCCTCCATCATCCATTGCCTAGCAGCAATTTGAGTATCATCAGGAATACAAGATACAGAGTTTTCTCATAACTCTACCTCCCTTGCTCTTGGGCATAAAACCACGTGTTCTCACTGTCATTGCTGAAAAGTACTGATGTGAAAACTAATTAATTGGGCTTCCTTCAAGACCAGACCATGTTTTTCTGGGTTAGAAATTTTACTTGTTGCAGTCTGTACCTGTTGGATAAGACATTTGGGAAAAATCTTGCCAATAACAGCTCTGCTGCATTCAAATGGTAACTTAAACAAAACACTTGTGTTACCTTGTGTCATTCTGCAGTTCCTCCTCTTCTGTTTGTTTGGTTTTGTTGTAGTTATTTCAGAACCTCTTATCAAAATGCAAAACCTGCAGTTTCTCCATCTACATCTCAGGTAAGATCATCCTATATCAGTTTGGCCATTCCAGACAAATTTCTCACGGGCACCAGGGCTGTAATTCCAAGTTTGGGGTTTTACAGTTATACATATTATGCAAATTATTTAGATAGCTACTTATGGCCTGAAACTCTCTTTTTCTGGATGAGATGTGTCAGTCTATACAAAACTGTTTGGTCTTTCTGACAATTTCTTTCAGCAGCTTCCACAAAGAAGACAATGGGCTAAGTGCCAGCTCTCACAAATCCAGTGGCTGATACAGCAGTGAGGTGGGCAAGCTCAAACACCAAATGTAGGCTTTGTTCCATCAAAATTCATCTACTTTTTCAATATGGCTATCAAGCATCTTAGCAAGCTAAAGGAGAGAGTGCACCTGTGATCACCTGCTACCCACATACCTTCCTGACTCTCTACTATAAGCTTTTTCCATGCAGCAAATCTACTGGCAATTAAGAGCTATATGAAGTTTATTAATGAGTAACAGATCTAGATTTATGATCTTTCAGAGGAAAGCAATTTCCTCCCAGCTTCCTCCCTCAGATAGCACATTGACATTAGAGGCAAGAGAAAGAGAAAACAGTGTTTTTATATACATTTTTTTATCATAGCTTCCTAAACCATGTGAAAACGAGCGTGCTATAGTTTTCATGGAAATAAAAATGCAGCAAAGTTTAGTTTCCATTGCATCTGGGTAAGAAGCAGTGACAGCCAAAGCAATGTTGAAAACCTTATCTTTCATTTAATTACACACTATATACACTATAACTAGGCACAGTCTGACAATCCCTTGTGGTCTCCTGTGGCCCCTGGTGCCATAACTGTGCCCACAGCAGAGGGAGCATTAAACTCATTGCCCACGGGAAAGTGTGGGGAGTGATACCCATGTTCCTAGAATCCTTGGATGGGTAGCATGAGCTCATTAGCCTTCTGGCAGTCATCCTAGGAGAGGGACAACTCTGATTCCAAACCCAGGCAGATGGAGCTCCTTTAGCCCTGGAAGGCCTTCCAGCTAAGAGGTTAAACCTCCATCCTAAGGACCTCGCTGCTAGCATCCAAGCTTGCTTACTTAAGGTGGAGTGTACGTAAAGATACAGTGAACTAGAATCTTAAAGTCAATTTGGAAGAGGCTTCCTGAGATACCCAACTGATGTACAGTTTTAATGGTGTATGATACCGTGCAATTTCTGTAATGGCAGGATTTGTCAATGGTCTAACACAGAAGAGAAAAGTCAACAAGCTTGTGAAGCATATGAGAAAAGAGTAAACTTTACTACATTCATTAGCATTTATTCTTCACTCAGCTACACACTAAATGGTTTTCTGCTNAGACGTGATAATCTTGGAGGTCTCTTCAAACCTTAATGATCCCAGCAGAATCACTGTTATGCATTCAACGGGGGACTTCTTGCTTCTACTTCACTGTTAACAACTTGGGTAAAAAATATCTGTATTGCTTCCATGCCATTTTTGACATCTAGAGTGTTGAAGATGTTTCCATAGTAAACAAAATACTGCACACTAACAAGAACTTAAGCATTCTAGATTCATCATTAAACCAAAAAGACATAAAAATATGTTGCTGCTCGTATGACAAAAGTCAAGTGTCAATATTTAAGTGGTTTTATGTTTTAGTTACTTTGCTGTTAAACACCATTTTACTTGATATTTCTTGGTTTACAGTATGTGTGAGTCAGCTGTCATCAGGAACTCATGCTGATCTGCAAACAGAAGTAGACAATCTGTTAACAAAACAGAAAGGATATGTGGATTGAAAATGGTTTCTCTTTCATTTAAGGATGAATTTGCTAACACCAGCCTCCAAAATGGAAGACATGTCAGTCAACAATATGTCTCACCATAGTTTATTAATTCAGGCCTTGATTATTCTGTCAGAGTCAAACTGGCAGTGCATCTATGGCTACATGTAGAGTGTTCATAATAAATTACAATGATTTGTCATTTAGTTTAAATAGCTATTTACATAATAAATTATTTATATCATCTGTAATATTAACAATACTGACATGGCACTGCCAAATATTTTCCTGCAGAACTGTTTTTCTTCTCTTATTCTCCAAGGAAAGAAATCTGTGGATCCTCTTCATTTTATTCTCTAAGGAGACTTGGTTTTTGCTGCTTCATTGAAGAAGACTTCTATTTACAACCTTGAATTTACTCATCCAACCCGATTTTCTTGTAACCTTGTACATTTTTCACAGACTAAGATTCTTCCTAAGGAAAAATGACACAACCTGACATAATCTTAACCAACCTGTGGCTATTTTTCCTTAGGCAGTGGCTTCTTCCTTGTCGTAGTTGCAGAATTTTCTTGACCTGACTTCACATCTCATGTCATCACTTGAACCTAAAGGCATCTCTTTGCAACTTTTGGAAGCTCATCCCCAGGCTTTCTCACATTAGGATGTGAGAGAGCTGAACTGCATCCCCAAGTATTTCTCATCTCTTTTAAAGAAGCCCCCTCAGTAAACCCATCATACCTATGCCTTCTGCTTGCAAGCCTTTATGTTCTTTATGTCTTTATGTTCTTTATGTCTTTATGTCATAAAGTGTCTTTATGTTCTGTCCTGTGCTGTGCTTCCAAGACCTCAGTTTAGAGGAATGCAATTGCCAGGGTCTGCTCTGCATGGAGGAGGCAGAAGACTAGGCTAGCAAAGAATAGAAAGACAAAGAGTGGTGTAAAGCCGTTCAGGCTCTGGGAGAACAGAATGAGTCCCCTGAGAAATGGCCTTGCTTTGTGCCCTCTGTCACACTAACATAAACTTCTCTTGGTTGTAAGCATCTCAACCTTTCTCATGAAGCGCAATAAATCAACGTCCATTTCTTTCACAGAGCAAAGTAGGTTGTTAGGCCACATCCTCCTAACAAGTCACATCTGCCTCACACTTCTTTTCACCCTTTGGAAGAAATCACCCATCTATCTCATTCTGAAACACTATTAAAAAATTGTGCCCCCTTCCAGTGTTATGTTAGGCCACCAGCATTCTGCAGCTTGTGATCTCTCCATGGGACACATTTTCAGCTGCAGAAATTACTCCCACTCTCCTTCACAGTATAGCAAGCAGGAGACTGCTCCTCCTTCAAAGTCAAAGATTGTCATTCCTATTAAAGGTGTCCTTCTCACATCACGAAGCACTTGAGCAACTGGAGATGGCCCTGTGACCTTTGTAAAGAGGGATGGCAGGTGCAGAGGAGGGGTGGCTAAGACACACAAAGTGGGAGCTGGAGGGGTGCTCCAGTGAAAACCTCTGGGAATTGGCATCAGGTGGAACTTCCATAGTGAATCCAGTTCACATACACCAAAAACAACTCTGAGAACCAAATCACACAGGATAAATAAAGCCAGAGGATTTGCTTCACAAGTACACAATGCTCTGAACCAAAATTGCTGATCTAGGCACAGCATGTGTTGCCAAAGAAGAGACATGCAGCAACTCAGATATGGGGTGTTCCTATGCAGAAGTGCCCCTTGCACTCTCTTGATTTCACTGGCAGCTCAAGACAACTGCTTTTAAGTCAACAGATGCCTAAAAGGCAGAGGGAAAGACAAGAACATGCTGCAAAGACTTCTTTCTCTTTTGCTTTCCTCTATTGTGCTGTTTTTCACATGTGCTTTCCCGCATACTACCCTGATGTAAAACTTCAAGATAGCTATCCCTATCTATTTCTGGCCCTGAGTTCTTTTTGCTAGGCCTTTTTTTTTTCATTTAATGCCTAAACCCCACCTACAACATACACATCTCATGTTGAGTTCTTAATGGTTTGAGAAAAATCTATTTATAATGGGTTCAGCGAGCAGAATGAAGGGCTTGCATGGACTGAGGAAAATACATCCAATAATTACTTTGCTGTTAAGCAGTAAGTGATTTTATCAATCTGCTTGGAATCTTTGTTTTTTGTAATGCAATGGTATAATGATGGGTCCAGGTAGGAGAATCTTCTTTTCAGTGAAGAGCTATCATTACTATAAATATATCCTCAGTTTAGCCTTTTAATGTCTGTACTAGACTGCTAATATTGACAGGATCTAGGTGGTCGTAGGGACAAAGCATTGCAAGTCTAACCTACAACTACATTACATTACATGGAAAGGTCAGAAATCTCTTTCCTAACCATTTCTCCAAATTGCTAAGAATTCTCTTATTTCCCACAGAATACAGAAACTAGGAAATAGTGATACAGAAGTTTCTCTCAGCTTTTCAGAATGGAATTGGAAGGGTCATGAGTGTCTTAATCTGCTTGATTTCCTGGCACCTCACTGTGCAGCATCTATAAAGGCAGCAGTGGGAGGAAGGATATGAGTTATCCAGGAAAAGAAGTGGACCTGCTACCAAATGGTAGATTTAATTAACTGGGGAGAGGTACTGATTTTTGTGAGAATATATATTATAATCAACATACTCATGCTGGAATCTTTGTCTCTTCAAATCATCATTTACTAACAGAAGACTATTTCCCTGAAAAATTTATGATTAGCTAATTAAGAGAAAAACAGTTTCCCTTTATCCCTACAAAAGTTTAATAGCTTTATAATTATAAAACTACTGCCAAGTATACCTTGAGCATGAATTTTTAAGAAGCTTGAGGTAGATAAAGGAATGTTACCTGAAATTGCAAACCTTGAAGCAGTTTTTACTGCCTTTTCCTTTGTGCCATTTAAATTTAGCTTAAAGACAGTTTAATTATTTCTTTCTGAATCCGGAGGTAATGCTAGATAAAAATCCCACTTCAAACTCATTTTGTGGAATCAAAATTATAGATGTGTAAAATAAGACAGACTAATTTTGGCTGTAACTATGGAGAGGCTATCCATTTTTGTCCAAATAGATGAATAATTATTTGAACTGTTTCCTGTGCTCAGCCAAGGCTTAAACATGAGGTAGAGTGGTTGGAGGAGAAAACACTGAAAATGTAGAAGTGTGTGTTAATTCATTCTGAAAACAAATAGTGGTGCTGCAGAGCCTTTCACTATTAATGGCTATGCCATGAGCACTTCATTAAGGGAAAAGATTGTCTCTGTTAGATAAGGTGTTGTGGAAGTGCAGACATAATGGGGCTTTTGTAGGAGTCTGATAAGGAAATCAATGTTCTGTGCTCAGACTGAAGCCATGGTACAAAAATGAGACCTTGCTAGGTGAGTATCAGGCAGTGCAGTAGCTGGAAGATGAAGCAGATGGGGTGCAAGGGAAGGAAGGATGCTGGGGTATGTGTGAGAAGACTGTGGGAAGAGAAATAGTTGGGATGAAGGGAACAGGAGAGGATTGCAAAGGGCTTGCTGCCATTGCTGCTTGGGAGGCTGCCTGCACAGCAGGAGCTCTTTCTGCTCTTCCATTCCTTCAGCACCAAGAAGAAAAGACTTGCAGATTGACCCCTTCCCTCTCCTTGTCCTGGGGCACAGGGAAAGCCAACAGCTTCCCGCCCCAGCTGCTGGTGGACGTAGCCTGAATGAGGCATGAAACAAGCTGGTGGGCTGGGCATTGAAGAGGGTCCTCATCTGGCTTTCCTTTGATAGATATTCCTCTACTAGGAAAGGTTTGGGTATTGTTTATCCTTCCCTGCAGCAGGGAGTGGGGTGTAATAGGCTCCCCTCACCCCTGTATTTTCTTTATTTTTGTTCTGGGAAATGTCAATGCTATCATAGAGCTCAGAGAATACAGGCAGTTTCCTCAGTTCCTTCATCAACAGCAGCAGCTGATGAGACACTCTGTTCTACACCATGTCACTGAAATAATTGTAGGCTTTTACCATTTCTTTCCTTCTACGAGTCTGAAATGTATTGTGATATTTTACCTTATCCTCTGATACAATTGAGCCAAAACAAATGAATAGTAGCTCTGAGTTGTAAAGAACGTGGTGTCTTGGCAGTAGAAGCTGGAGAGAATGAGGTCTCTGGAATATCTCTTGCCCGAATTATTTATGTCCCAAGCCAGTGCTGTGAGCAGTGCTCCCTGACTCACAGGCACAGTTTGCTCTTGCCCTTTTATGATGCATTAGAAGTGGCCAGAGACATATCCTGGTCATTCTCGGTGCTGTTTGTAGACACTTTAGAGTAATTAATCCCAAGGAATGATCTAAGCTGGGGAAAAAAAGTGTGAGTTGCTATGGCAAAGCCTACTTCTTATATATAGGTAAGGGTGTTATTTCTCAAACCACTCAAGGCTGTGAAAATAAATGTTTCTGTTGGATTTTTTTTTCTTGAAGTCATATAATCATACAAGTTCCTGATATGCTGATAAAAATTTATACTTAATCATCAAACGCATTTTTGTTTGGTATCTGCTATTCCATTTAGGTAAATACTAAGTTCCTGCTTACTAGAGAGAGATTTGACAATTAATTAAGTAGGCAACACTTTGTAGATAGCTGAGTGCTTATGTTGTGGCTCCTTTGGAAAACACCAATAAATAAAAGCAATATTTTAAATATATATACTTCTAAGGGCACAGTGGCTAAAGAAAGCTTAACCACTTTGTTGCTGCTTTGCTACCATAGTTTGCTTTGCTGCTGCTATATATTTCTATCTGAAGTTACAAAATTCAAACCAGTATTAGCTCCCAGTATTAAATTACAGTATTATTGTTTGTCTGCTGCTTAAAGGCAGCTCTTGAAAGGAATAAAGTTATGATGGACAGAGATCTAAGTGGTGCAGATTTGTGCTGCCAGTCTGACATTTCCTCTTAGGCAGTAGAAAGCAATGTGTGCACTTTGGCATGTGTACTGTGTCATTACACTCTCCATTTTCCAGGTGGTCCTGGCAATTGAGGCTGAAGAGTAGGCATTTTCTCTGTCCTGCCTAATGGTGATATTCAAAATACTTCTTAAAATTTCCTAATTAATTTTTTTAGAAATTATTATGGCAACATTATGGAGAAATTAACACAGGAAGGACAAGAACCAGTATCCCTTATCCTGACAAGTGCCATGACTACTTACTCCTTGACTATTTTCCAGGTAACTTTTTCACTTAATTGGAATTCCAGCTTGAAACTTTTCCAGGAAAAATTTTGAGTTAAAAATTGTTTAATTGGAAAATTCCTAGCAATTTTTACTGGACAGGCTTTGCAATATAACACAGGTCATTTTGGAATTGTCTCTCAATACAGCTTTAAATGTCAAATTAATTGTAAACCACAAAATTTCAGTATTGCATGCACTGAATACATTAGCAGTACTATTCCAGTTTAAATGATGTTAGTGATTTTTTTATTTTGTGAAGCAAAAGTATAATCAAATACAAAAAAAATAAGGTTAAAAAAATTAAAGGACTATACTGGTTTTACACTAATTCCTATCACCTTTTTTTGTCTTATTTAAGTGAAATTCACAGCTGTTTTTAGGATCAATCAAAGAATATATGATGTGCCCCTTTTTTTAGACTCCAAAGTCCCCAATCAATGTGAGTACTTGTGATGTGCAGGAAAAGACAATCGGAGGGACTTGTCACATGTTTTTCTTTGAGAAGCTCCAGAATACAAAGAAACACAAGCTGATTTACACCACACACCCTGCAGTGAAAAACAGACATCCAGAGGATTTTACTCTCCACTTTGAAGTGCTAGGTATAGTAACACATCATTTAGTGTGTAATTTAACATACCCTGACAAGAAATTATCTTCTTAAATCATGGTCTTTATCCATACACTTGCTTACTATTCTCAGACTTTTTGTTCTGGTGAACTTTTTTTAAAAGGAAAAGGTTCTATTCCCTGCATTTTTTTCATTCATAATCTGCAAACCATTTTTATATTAGAAAAAGAGATCAGCAATTATTATTCAAAGCCCCATATTTAGCAGAAACCAACTATGCTGTGCATTTAATACCTAATTATTCTGCATCTGTTCATATTGATGGCAATTCTTCACCCCATAGATTTTAGTACAAATTTGTTTTATCAAGCAGTCTTTTCCACTATGCCCTATAAAAATTAACTGTGCAATGGCAGAAAACAACCTTTGGTGCTACATTTATGTGTCCCTCAAGGTAGAAGGGTGGCACATAAAGCTCTTTATGAAAGAGGGTTAGGAACTGCAGTGGATTTCATGGCATGGGAAGGTGAGTAGGGAGAACAGCAAGGGCAAGGTCTGTGGAGCAGTAGACTTGCCCCAACTGAGTCTCAACAGGATGTCACTATCAAGCCTCAAGGAGGGGGGGGGATGATGTTTGGAAAGGCATATGTGCATGGCAACATGGGGATTGGCTTTAAGAGAGTTTGGCCAAATAAGGACCATGACTGAATGTACCATTGTCCAAAATCCAGAATCACATTCCTGTTTTGGGAAATAATTAACTGTCATTTGTAGAGGATTGAAAAGTATTGATCTTGTGCCATTCCAGAATCCTTTTGCTTTTCTAGAACTGCTTAGATGTATTTTCTTTATCTGCTATTTCTCTTCACTTATACAAATTTGTTACTTTACAATGCAGAAGTCTTTTGTCCTTACACATGTGTTTAAAGAGATGCTTCCAAGTAGTTTAGACATTACATTTCAGCAAGCTGGAATGAGTACATCTATATTTAAAACAAAGATCTATCATTGTCATCCCAAAATAAAATAAGTAATAGCAAAACCATTAGCCAACTGTTAAAGCCATGACATGCAGCTGCAGCAGAGGTATTTCTTGAGACACTGCAGTTAACTCTCTGGAGTGGTGCTACTGATGAGGAGTCATAATTCTGACTTCAGCAGCAAGAAGCATAGTCATCACTTGTGGAAGTCATCACTTCCACATCAGAGAGCTTTTGTATTGATGAGTAGAGGGTTGGATTAAGAGCTCGTGCTACACCTGCTGGCTGTTGGATAGCTCTTTACCAGAAGCCTCAGATTTTCTCAATCATATGATAGGGATTTTCTCCTCCTTGACAAGTTTGCCCTTGCAACACAAGCTGTATATCTCGTTTGCTTTCAGGTCAGACTAAAACGTGACTGGGATATAAAGAGTATGTAAGTGTTGTGCTTGCTTTTTGCAAGGGGGGATTTTTTCACCCTGTGTATCACATTTCATAGAATTATAGAATGGATGCAATCACAGAATTTCAATGCAACCATGAGTCCTGAATTCAAGCTGTGGCTGTGCACTTTATGAGCTGTTGTGGATAACTGCGACGAAGCTCTTCTTTTAAATGACTCCAGAGTGGTTTGTACTGCAAAATAAAAGAAGGCCTGGGAGAGCTTTTGTACTGGAATCATGGCTGTCTGGCTTCAATACTAAATTATTCCCCAATTCTCCTGCAGGGTCACATCAACTGTCTCTCTCCAAAGATAATCTAGAGGTAACTCACTCCAAGGACAGATCCCAAATGACAGTGTTCCCGACGGAACTAGGTTTGGGTCTCTACAATCCCGCAACACTTCTCCAGAAAGCTTTGGAGCCTCTCATACCTTCATTCCCAGACCTCAGGGCATGCAACAGAAAACCTCAGGTTGTCTTTTACCACACAGGAGTTTTCAAGATGAAAGACTGAAACATTTCTTTTTCTAGTCAAAGAGCAAATCCAGTCATGGTTAGAACTGCAGTGACTATGCTGAGCTCTCCCTGGGCACTTTCTGCCAGGCTTCTCAGCTGAAGTCACCTTTTTGCTACCTAGTTAGCAAAAGTCAAGCTCTGAAGATGGTTCATGGAATGTGCTTCTGGAACCTTGAATGTGTGGTCACTGAGTTACTGGAGCTTGAATTTAGAAAACTGACAGATCAATTTGCTAGTTCCAAGCACAGCATCCTGTTAAGCAAGCTGAATTCTGTGACTCCTACTCCAAAGTATCTGAGTGCATAATGAACTCCAGTGCATACCTGTCAGACATGGAAACATTCAGTGCCTAAGCCTCTCTGAAAGAAAACAACAACCTGGATTTCAAGTAAATAACACTGTAACATCATAAAATCCTCTGCAATACCAAACATGAGAGTGCATAGCATGTTTCAAACAAAATATAGAATAAAATTAGTTTAATAATTCAGAAAAAAACTCATGTCACGATATTGGAGAAATATACCCTGTTCATTCCAAAGACAGGTGAAAATAAAGACATTCTTCTTCTGAAGGATAGTTTAGATACAAATTATTTCCTTTATTTGGTTGCCTATGATGACAACTTGTTAGGAATTAACTGTGTAGTTATTAAACACAGCACAAAACAACTATAAAAACAATCTGCAGTATGCATATCAATGCAAATCTGGGTTAAAAAAGCTTAATCTTGTGTCCTAGAATGATATGGTCATTTGAATGCAGTGTGTGTTTACATGCAACACTGACATCTTACTCTATTGCCTGTGTATACACCTGTATATAACAGATCCAGTAAAATACTGATATTTGTTTTCCAGTTCTAGCTAGAGCTCAGGAGAGGAACAATAGCCACCAACACAAATGGTTCAGCTCATAGATTTCAACTGAGGTCTCTCTGAAACAGTAGACTGTTGTTAGATTTGGCTATTAATATGTTTGGTTCTTCATGCAGGAGAGCCCAATGTTATTATTGTTCTTCTAGATATTTCCATGAAATGGGGTATTTGTCTAATTTTGAGACACAGAAGGGTGATACTACAGAGAAATTTTATTAATACAGTGGCAAGTAAAAATGCAAAGCTTTTGGATTGGTCGCTGCATATTTAGTCAATGTATATGCTGAAAAAGAAACCAAGATGTAAGACCTCTCCAAGGTCATTTCACCACCACACAGAAAAACTCTGCTTTTTGCAGAAACAGGCCCAAATGTTTAATAAACATCAGATTTTCAACAAGGATTTGGTTTGTGCAGACAGAAGGGAGTGAAGAGACAGAAAAACAAATATGGATTTCACTCTCTTCCTGCACTGCCATTTGGATTGCCAGCACACATCCCACTTCCCCTGCCTTGCCTTGCCTTGCCATCACTTGATGGTGCTTGCTCTGCAAAGAGTCTCTCAGTCAGTAACATGGAGCTGTTAGCATTATTCCTTCCTGAAACTGGTGCTTTTGTTCTTTGTAAAGTGTTTCATGTTAATGGCTGAGAAATGCTTTGTCATTGCTCTTATTGCACTTTGCAATCACGCAGTTTTCTGTTCACTAGCTGCATAGATAAGATAGCTAAGGTTAAAAAGAATGCTTATTAGTTCTACAATGAAGTTATATTGTCTTTCTAGAGTTTTAAATCTCTTTAAACTCTACATTATAGTAAGGGACTTTAATTTTTTACAACACCTTTACATTTTTAGTACTGTTTTGAAATTAAAACTGTGATACAGATTTATTTAAAGAGTTAGATTTTTTTAATAATCGTAATTCAAGAGATAAACTCATGAATAAAATAAAATTAATTTGTTAGATATAATTTCTCACGATGAAATTAACCAATAAAAACCAAAATGCTTAGATTTATTTTGTCAAAATACCCTGAGTTATTCTTTTGCTAAAAAAACCTTAGTAGAATGTTGTATCTAGAAATCTGGTTATGTTATTATGAATCTTTTAAATAAAACTGAAATATTTTGTTTAAGGTGAGTTTTTTGACTGAACAAACTGAATTCAAAATGCTATTTTCCTGCTTTTCTACACCCAAATCATCTGAAAACTCATTTATAGAGCTGTGTTCAAGCAGAGGTGTTTCCAAAATGAGTGCTTTGGAAAAGCATCACTTCTTCAGACCGTAAATCACGTTTTAAACAAAACATTATCTCCATAAAGACAACAGTAGGAAGTCTATAAAATGCCATGCTGAGAATGTGTGTGCTGAGGCTAAAAGAACAGTAAAACCCCCTGGTATTGCTATGTGACTGAGCTGTAGGCTGTGAACAACACAGCAACACCCTCACAAAACTCCTCTGGAGACTAAAAAAGATCTCTTGAAAAACACATTTGAGCCTGGTCAGGAGGCAGGTGTTACTTTTACACTTAGAGTTGTCTTGAAATAGTGTGAAACTCAAAAGCAATAAGATAGCAGAAGGTGAAGAAGCTGTGAGGGTGTCCCAGGCACCCAGAGGCTGTGGGCAAGGCTGTGTGAGGCAGAAGAGGCTGAGCTGGTACAGCAAAGTGCCAGCACAACAAGAGGCACTTGAGGGAAAGCTCCTGTTTCTGAAGCTGGACAAGTGGCCTAAAGGCTAATGCAACTGGGACTGTCAACATGCTATGTGAATGCCAACCAGGAATTTCATGTTTCCTCACCCTTATGCCTTTACAAGCAACAGTAGCAGGTCTGCCAGTTCCTCTTGTTATCTCTAGGAGAGGCCTATTGCCATTAAAATCAAATGAAATATTGTCAGAGTTTTGCCTCTGAAACATCCAGACACTTTATTTATTTCTCAATTAAAAGTGGTAATGTTAGTATGCAGGTATTAAAACGTTACAAAATACCAATGCTTTAAGTTTTCAAAAGTTTATTTATTGGTTAAAAAAGAGAATACAATGAAATGGTCTTTGTCTGCTAAAAACACACTAAATTACGTTTTTCTCTAGGAGCCTTTTCTTACTCATAAATATGAATATTAGCACACAGGAATCATTAATAATTTTCTTTCACTGTCAGTATTCTTATCAAAAGGAAGTAAGACAACTTACGACTATCTCTTTGCTGGACTATGACCATGTAAGTAGAAAAAGGGCAAGAAAATTTAATTTCTCCCCAATTCTGTGACCCTACTGCCAGTAGAGTTCTGGCTTTCTGAATAGAAACTTCTCTTTGAAGACTTGTGTTTGATGAGATTGACCTTGCTCTGTTACCCTGGTTCTGTTCAGCCCTGCCCAAGGAGTACAGGCAGGCAGGACCATGCAGATCCATCAAAGCCAAAGTGGAGCCGTACCCATGAGCACAAAGGGCTGGGCAAATAGAGGAGATTGGTAGGAGGCAATGTGCCAAGGCACTGAGCAAATTGTGCTGGACTATGGGTTCAAGGTCTGCCCTTGGCTTGCTTGGCAAACCACTTCCACTGCTGGCTTCAGGGGTGCTGCTGCTGCAGTGCTGTGCCAAAGACATTTCAAACAAAAGCTTTAGGTGGTTTTGCAAAATTACCTTAGAGATTAAATCAAAGTTATCAAATGGTTTTGATTTTTTGATTTTTATGGAGATCAATACACTAGAGAGCAAACAGTAGCCCAGTACAAATGCCTGGGCAGACTGAATGAGAGGAGGGATTTGGATGCAGACCTGCATTTTAATTAAAAGGTCAGACCTGCCAAATATTCTAGTATTGATTATTTTCATTATGGTCCTCTTGGACTGAATAAAAGAGTTCTCAACTAACATCTCAGAATTGTAGAGCTAACCATGTCAAGTGTTGGATCAGCACAGTAAAAACATCAGGACCTTATGCATCAGAGTTTGTGAGGTAATTTCATAAAGACCCTTCCAACATGGTGAAGATGGACAGAGTTTATCTCCCCACACAGCAAGATATACTGTATCTCCACAGCAGCTGTGGTTTTTAGTGACAGCAGCTCCTGTCACATCTGGAGAAACTTCCCTTTATCCACAACCTCCTCTATCTACAAGTGTCGATGGCTCTAGTGGGTGGTTGCTGAGAACAAGTTCTGCTACAAGCATGGATAACTACCTAACCACCTCCTCTATCATGAAGTCCTAACAAATTTCGTTCAGTTGTCATCAATCTTTGCAACATTCATTATTTCTCTAAAACCTAAATTCATGGAATCACATTTCCAGAAAATGTCGCCTTTTGGTTTTGTTTGCCATGAGCAATTTTTACTCATGGTTTCTGGGACAACCTTTAAAAACCATGGTAAGCCTATTGCTATTGCTGCTGAAATGGCAGGGGATCATTAAATGGAGAATCCACATTAGTTTAGGCACACATCTTGGTGAGGGTGTTGCTGGAGCAGAGAATGAGGGGGACACTGTCACACAGGCAGGGTGACAGCAGTCACTTGCAAGGTGCCCTGACTCTGAAGTGCCTGAGGCAGCCTCACCTGCATTTCAGGGCAGTCTACCAATGCTTGCCCTGTTTGCAAATGGTAAAACAGAGAGGGACTGCACCAATTACAGATATTTACACTTGATTTTGTCCTTTATTTCTCTGTGCAATTAAATAAGAGAGCAAGATGGTTAATAACTGTCACAGCCGTAAGTGGTAATTGGATGTATGTACACTCACATCTCTGATAACTCACTGAATGATGCACAGAGACAGGATTATAAATCTTTAACCACCTAGGTGTCTTTAATTACACTGAAATGAACACAGCAACATTTTATAAACCAACCAGGAGCCCTGAGGTTAACACACATCCTGGATGTTTTGTACTTTTGGAAATGAGTCTTTCTTTTCAAACTTGGTTTGGAAGAAACCCAAGGGTTTGTTAACAAAGAATTTGATTTATAGAAAATATAACTGGTGTTCTGCTGCAGTGCCACAGGGATTTATTCTGAACATATTTCAGACATCTCTGATTTGTAGTACTGCTTTGTTGATGGCATAGGTTTTCATACTTTTCTTATGCTCTTACAACAATTCATTTTATTTGTTGCTTAAGGTTCTTCTCAATATTTGTGCTTAGAGGCTTCTGTATTGCTTTTATTATTTTCCTTTTTCTGTGTTTGCATTGGTGGTGGTGGTAAGCACGATCCTTTTTTTGAGTCAAAATATTTTTCAGAGAGGCAAAAACCAGCAGGAAAAAGCCAAAGCCTCAAATGAAACAACAACAATAACAAAAAAACCCGAAAAAACAAACAAAAAAAAGAGAGAGGGAGAAATAAGTCATAGCCCTCTCACCTCTGCTGTGACTTTTCAGATCCCCAGGACAAAGAATGATTGCTCCTCACTCTGATGTATCTCCAGGGCTTCAAACCAATGATGAATTATGTGCCTGCTACATTTTAAAGGATTTTAATTTCACTGGACTCCCTTCTTGTAAGTGACAGAGACTTAAGGGCTGGGACTGTTAGAGCTAGCCGTAAACAAATTCCTTGAGAGCCTCCGGTGGTTGTGGGGATGTTGGAATATCCACCCCAGGCAGCTGCTCTGGTGGATCTGGTGCTCCAATGGCAGTGCCAAGGTGATTCTGGGCACGCTGGGCTAGCTCACTGCTTCACCCTGGCTTAAAGTAAGGATGGCTGTTTGACAGAAAGTCTGTAACATGCCTCCTTAACTGCTTACTTTGGCTGAGAATAAGCCTCCTCAAAGGGAAGGGCTGCAGCTTTTCCCTGCTGGTTTGTGCTCAGCTCAGTATCCGGGGTGGGATGGCTCCTGGCCAGCTGCCTCTGCAAAAACCCACTGTGTTCTTTTGGCAGAGAAGTAGTCTGACCACGAAACACATGGTCCTACTCAAGGAACATTAAAGGTAACCTAAACAGAGTCTGAATTTGTAGGCAGAGTCCTTCCTTCCTTCCATCTGCCTCTGCCCTTCCCTGTGTGTGGAAGAGTGCAGCATGCCCTTTGGAAGATTTATTTGCAAGAAGAGAAAGTCAGAAATCAGTGATTCAATTGTAAACAAGTGTGGGAATTTTAAAAAAGAAAAGTATTTCCAGGCTGTGCAAACCAGAAATCTAAGGGTGCTGTTTAATCAGTGCTGGCAACTTCTACCTGCTTTACTGGTTTAAAGCACAACAGTCAGTCCCAGGCTATTGTTTCAGCAGCTGGGCTGTGTGTTGAAGTGAAACTCTAAGGCCAAGGGAAGTGTAGCAACATTATAGGGAGAACTAGGAAGGAGATTATGAGAAAAGGATAAGGAGTTGGCTTCTATGAAGGAAATTTTGAAAGAGACACACAAGGGACAGACCAAAAGAATTTCAGGGTCTATTAACCTGGGTCCTCAGATGACTGTGTTAAAAAAAAAGACTAAGAAAGAAAGAGAATTTAGACTTTGAATTTGGAAAAGAGGGAATGAGAATTTAAAACTGTAACTTAAATTCACGGGTGGCAGAAGGACCATTTGAAGCAAAAGATGGACTCTTTGGAAGGAGTTATTAAACCTAATGATGGATTTAAGAATAAACAAATGACAGCTGGGATTGTCAAAAAAGAAATGAGAGTACAAGATAACACTGCCAGGGTGATTTTCGTAGCAGCAAAAAACAAGTTAAACTGCAAGAATAAAATGAGAAAAATCTAATCAGCATGAAAAGAACTGGTATAAAATCCTGAGTGATTAAGGAGATTTGAAGGCAAAATTAGAAATTGAAAGAGAAGAGAGAAATTACAAAATCCTTGTCATAAACACTTGTAATCAATATCTTGTTTCATGTCAGCCTCAGCCACTTACTTGTCTGCTTAACATATATTCAATCTCAGAAAGGAACTTCTACCCTTAACCTGAACAAAGCAAAAGCAGAAGGAGAGAAGATATGGGGAGTCAGTTCCATATGTGAGGATGAAGAGGAGACTGGAGCTTCCCTGCTTGCTTGTGCTGCATCACAAACCCCATTGGGATGTGTGCCCTGCATGGCTCAGCGCAGGGATGGACCAGGGCACAACCTACATTTTCAGGGTCAGAAGGAGAGACAGAAAAGACCCACAATCAATGGGAATGAGATGGTACAGATGAAGAAATTTTGGGCTATCAGGATGTGCACATATGTGAATTTTCAAACGAAAATTAAAAAATACCTGGATATTTCTTGTTCTTCAAAGCCACAGCGTTAAGGTTCAAAGCCTTCTTGCCTGCGTGTAACAAGTGCTGTGGGCTTTGGAAGGTTCAGCAGCAAACAGCCTGTAAGCATTTTAATGCTGTCTATTGCAATTGCCTTCTTTAGAACTTGCTTTAAAATTCTTCAGTATGTTATTGGCCTAAGAATGCAAAGCAAACTTAATACCTTCTAGCTAGAAGTAAAAAAAGAAAAACAAAAAAATAGCTTTAACAATTCTTGCAGTCATTTGTATGACCTTTTCAGAAATGCTCTGTTTTCTTTCTCCTTGCCTTTTGTTTACTGTGAGGTTTGTAGGCTTTGTTATCAGTAGTAACTTTGAAACATAACAAGAAAGTAATTTTTAAGAAGCAAACAAGAAGTGTTTTACACTTTTTAAGAGTAAATTGTTAAACTTTTATTCAAACAACATGAAGGGCTAGCTCTTGTTAACAAAAGGTCAGCTTGGTCTATGGTGGCTTTGATGAAGATTTAAATGTCACAGTACCAGAGCTTGTGCTTGCTGCCAACTCAGCTTTCACATTTTTGGATTTGCATGGTTGTTTTGCAGTAGGGATGGAACTATTAGTATATAAGAAAGAGACCATAGCTAATACTGGGGGCAAAATCCCAAGGGTGGCTAATTAGCTGGTTTCCCTGCACTATTATCATGGATGCTTTCACAGACTGCAGAAATGAGGCAGCTCGAAGAAGTTCAACAACTTTATATATATATATATATATATATATATATATATATATAAAAATATATATATATATATATTTTCCCAACATCTTTGTGTGTCAGAGATAGGTCTAACCAATGCTAAAGTGACAGCTGCCCATTTTAGGAAAGGAACATACAATGAACATGCTTATCTCCAATCACCCAGACTGGTCTGGATGTCTGAAGTGCCTCATGTTCATGTGTAATTAAACATGAGAAATAAGAAAATGCAAATTTGGGACAAGATATTGTTAAACTAAAAATAAACTTAAAATCATTTCCTCCCCCGCCCTCCCCCCCCAGCTAGTGTTTTAGAATATATTTAATAGCTCAAAATATATATTTTATTTTATAATTGTAATTTCTGGGTCAATCCAATAGCATCTAGTGCTTTGAAAATTTAACTGATAAAGAAATTGCACTGCAGAACCTCTCCACTGCCAAGCCACTCAAGAAACAAATGCTCATTATATTATATGAAAAAGAAATCCAAAACAAAAAAGAAATTATACAAAAGAAAAGACAAACAAAGGAATCCACCTGTTAAAGCTTGGACTTTTCATTCTGTGTGAAATTCCAATACTTTAAAGCTTTTGTTTTCATCTGGAATGACTGACAATATTTACTTTTATCCATGAAAAGGGAAATTACTAGAAGACTATTGTTGGAAAACAAGGAACAGAGCTTTCTGAAGCAACACAAAGTCTTCTCTTGAGCATGGCTGCAGCAGGATGCACCAGCTATTTGGGTGAATACTCCCAAAGCTTGCAGCCTCCCAGCCCCAGTGCTGGGAAGAGTTTTTGGTCACTGAGCCCTCAGCACTCATCGTGGCTAGGCTTCATGAATGAAGCTCCAGGGAGGGCTCCATCCATGCTCCTCCTCAGTGCCCTTTACAAGCACACTGATAAATAGAGGATAGCAGATAGCACCCTCGAGCCTGCACTAGGGACTTTTTTAGGTGAGACACAGCATGTGCAGAGCTGGACCCACCCTTTAGTCCTAAGGTTCATCTGCCAGGGCCTAGCAAGCTTGGACGCTGACAGCCAAGTCCTTAGGACGGAGGTTTAACCTCTTAGCTGGAAGGCCTTCCAGGGCTAAAGGAGCTCCATCTGCCCGGGTTTGGAATCAGAGTTGTCCTTCTCCTAGGATGACTGCCAGAAGGCTAATGAGCTCATGCTACCCATGCAAGGATTCTAGGAACATGGGTATCACTGCCCACACTTTCCCGTGGGCAATGAGTTTAATGCTCCCTCTGCTGTGGGCACAGTTATGGCACCAGGGGCCACAGGAGACCACAAGGGATTTGCAGACTGTGCCTACCCTGAGCATTCTTCTCCAAGGAGAGAGCCTTACATGCCTCCCTCATGAGTCCTGAGTGCCTTTGCACTTCCAGTCCTCTGAGTCCTCTGCCACCCTTCTGGCACAGCTTGGAAGGTCAGCAAACTACTATACATCAGGCAAATCTAGGAAGGGCTAGACTGTTACAGCTACCATATTAGTACAGAAGAATTTTTCTTTTGTGACCGCTTTTTACTTCAATAATACAAATAATTACACAAATAAATAATTTTATAAGTATTTACAAATAATTACACAAATATTTTTAGTAATTCTGTTGGAACTCTTGCAACCAACTTCTCTTCTTTAGAGACTGCAGACAGAGGCTGTTGCAGCTCATCAGTGGCAACGCAGAGGTTAGGGTCTAATCAACTTCACTCATATGAATTGGAAATCATAGGCAGGATTTTTTTTGTTATTCTTACACAGCAATGTTTGAATTTCAGTGTTACTTTCTTTCCCAGAAGGGCTATCAATCTACTTTTAAAAGCACACCTGCAAAGTACCGTTTCTGGATGTAAGACTGATTTTGAAATGTAAGTAGGTTGTGCATGTAAAATTTGATTTCTGTGGTAATGTGGAAGACATACATAGTTTTGCTTTGCTGCTATGTTTATAAATGCATAGAGAAATTCCATTATTAAATTTTGAAGTGGAATTATGCTACATAAAACTGTTAGCTGTGGCACTCTCCCATTCAAACTAGTCACCAGCAACCTTAGGAAGTTTAACATTCTCTGGAAGTATATAAAAATAGAATGATAGTTCCAGTTAATAAAGCCATATAGTTTGGTGTGAAGTTTAGTATTTTCCTCTCTCTAATTTCCACCAATTCACTGCACAAAGCAGAAAGTATTTGGTTACATAGATTAGCCACTGTTGCTTTTTCATGCCTTTTTCATAGTTTATTTCTTATGATTATAATTATGATTACACTCTTTTTAATATTTTGGTAATTGGTAGCTGTTTAATAAACCATAACTTTAATATCTTATTTTCATAGCACTTGTCATATGCCTTTTTCAGATTTTCTTTTGGAGCTAACTTGATGAAATGTAAAATTTGTCATTTTAACATTAAAACTGCTGTTTGTAATCAAAGGGTATATTATGCACTTTTCAGGACAGACTCTGATCATAACAGTTCAACTGCCCCATAGTCATTCTCTGCTTGGGAAATGGTCCTTGCATTCTTTTGCTGGACTGAATTCGACAAGTTTCTCCCAAAACCATGGTGGTTTTGGCCATGTTGACAGGAAAGAGCTCTGTCAGATGCAAAACATAGGGGAATAGCTCTTGGGCCTCTTTGCTTTGTCCCTAAATATGGGCAGCTGCTTTGGCACAACTGTTGCAGCTGGTTTTGAATCCTATCCACAGATTATCCCTCAGATTATTTGTCCTTTGAGACCTAGCTATGCATATGAAGAACCATACAGAGCTCTCCTTTAGCTTTCCCTGGGTCTAGTCTCCCAGCAACAACTTTCTGGGAAAGTACAAAGTTCAGGATAAGACACAGTATTGTGGTAGGGAAATAAAAATCAGTGTTGCACTTGTAATGAGCATGACAAATCTCATCTAAAATTTGAGGTACACAAACTAATACGTAATATAATTTTAAGATCTAGCAGTAAGGCACCAGTAGATTTTATAAGTATTTAAAGAAGCTTCTGAGAAACATTTGACCTCTGTGGTAAGTGTGGCTGTTTTTCATGGTTCTGTATGAGACCCTTCAGTCATGGTCAGTGATTCTACTTTTTGTATTCATTTTCATCCTTCAATCTTATCTACAGTTAGTTTCATGATGACAAATTTTCACACAGTGAAAACAAGTCATTTAAATTAATATCCTAGTTTAAAAATGTGCCTTATTTTAAAGAATGTGAAAGTATTCACTCTTAAGACTTGCATTGTAGAGCAAGAGTGATGGTTGTGTTTTCATTCTTCTGCTCCAAGCAGGAGTTTCGTTCAAGTATTATTGTTAGTTTGAAATAAGTGACTGAACTGGGAATGCGTATCTAAGGCACTCATATATTCCCAGTATTGCTACATCTCAGCTTGAGACAATTCTACTCAAGTGAAGCTTTAGATATGGTTTAATACACATTTCTTGCAGATGGCTAGAAGAAGTGGAAGACTTATTTCTTCGCCAGCTTCTGGTTCTTTTTCTTCTGTCCATTGAAAGATGCACATGGTGTAATCATTGTTTTCCCATCAGTTAAAGTAGAACATTAGATCCTTCACTAGATATACTTTTACCAGTTAATCTGCAGATGATAGAAAACCTACAGACTATACTTCTAGGTGGTTGTGTTGTGTCACAAAAATAGCACTCCACAAATGATATACAAAGAGATAATGATCAGTCCATAACAAGGGCGTGTATAATCCAACTTCCACTTTCAGACAGCATACAAGATGGAGAGTTTGGACAGCCTTGTTTGTTTAGTAAGTTTGCCAGTAAATGTAACTAGGCTAGGATTGTAGTGACCCAAACACAAGGAGAAAAAAAAATTGAGATCATTTTCTGGGCATTGTTGTTCCTGCTATTGGATAAGCAGGCATTGGATCGAGTGGTTTCCAGCTTGTGGAGTTCTTTGTCCTGCGCAGGGGAATGACAATGTTAGAAAACTGTTCCCACTGTTATTTAATGCTTTTCTTAACTTTCTGCAACATATGAAAGTTACATAAAGTATCCTGCAAAGTTGCAAACATTCTGTCTACGTGCTGCTAGATACACGCCTACTCTTCACACGCAGGCAGATGTCCTGTTAGGATTTTTCTGAAGGCAGTTGTAATTACTTTCTTTGCATCTGTGATGCAAAATGCTTCTGACATTCCTTTCCCCAAGCTGCAGTGTCTGCCTTTGAAACTCTACTACTTTGCTAGTAAGGGAAAAATAAGTTTGACACAAAACAAGACAGATGTGCCACTTCCTTCTATGCGGATTGTAATAGATCTTTCCTAGAAACTCTGCTTCTTCATCAAATCAATCTAGCTCCTCACAAAAGCACATGTTTAATTAAGGACTTTTATCAAACAATTGGAAGAAAGGTGCCAGATTAAAAAATAAATAGGCAAACAAACAAAGTCCACACTATCTTCAGAAGGCTGTTTTAAATTGAACTGAATAAGGCATTTAACATCAGGCTGTTTTCCTTGCATTTGATCCCAGACAAATGGAGTTTCAATTACACCTTGTATACTGTAGGCAATATTCAGACTTAAAAGTTTTTCCAGGATCAAGGTGAGTTGTTTACTAATGTAAAAGCTGAAATGTTCATCCAAAGACTTAACCAAAAAGAGCTTCTTCACCTCTACATGCAACTGTGTTTATCCCACGGTTGAATTACTTTATCCTTTGTAAATGAAATTCAAACATTTATCCCTCCATTCTGTTGGATTTTCTCTGTGTATATATATAAACACATGTAAGTATAACTTAGTAGATTGTTATTTTTTGCCTAGTAACAAATAAGCACTTTGAAGACAAATGCGTTGTCTGGCTTTAGTGAATATCCATGCTTATGTGTCTTAATATTAAACTCTATGAACTAGTCAGACTTATATAAAGGCAGTCCCACACAGCATTATGTTATTTACATACCCTCTGCACATCACCTCACTGGGCTATAAAAAGCACAATGAAGTCAGTCTGATGTCCCTCACCTGCTCTGATGTGTGTTGGAGTTGATGCATGAAAATAGACTACTCCTACACAAAATGTTTTCAAAGTATACTGCTTTTCACTTAATTATCTGTGTATAAGCATGTAAGTAGAGAACTAGATGTATTCAAGTTATATCAACTTTAATAGACTCAGTGTCAGATTTTGCCCTGGTCTCCTGCTTTAAATTTAATGAGTTTGTATATAAAGAGAACTTGATCTTTTGAGGTCAATAGGAATTTCTTATTACTTTAGGAGGCTCTGGACTAAACTAAAGTGATTAGTGTCTGGTTTTTCTGCTGTTCTGTATTCTGAGTGGTTTCTTAGGCAAGACTATTCAATGTTTACATCTTCAGAACTCATTCTGAGGGACCCAGAAGTTCTGCATGTGAAAGAGTTTAACCTTAATCAAATCGCAGAAGAAAGCATCTTAACTGTCAGTAATGCAGAATAATCTTTAAATGTAGCAGAAGTTTCAGGTTGTTTGGAGAAAACACAAATACAGTCCCATTATTAAAAAGGATAAAATACCAAAAAGTGATATGGAAATTATAGAGATAAAAAATACTAAGATATTTGTTGAATGGATATGTGCTGAAGATAATGATACATTTGGATGCATTTGAAAAGGACAATTTAATAGGCATTATGTATCAGGGAATTAATAAGCCAAGTCAAACAAATTTAAGTACCTGTAGACTAAAATAACTGATTTAAAGAGAAGGAAGGCAAAAAGATGTTTAGAAGATACGGTTTTTACTACCTGTTGAAAAAAAAATGCATTTTTAGCATATTCAGTAAATTCTGGTTATAAGTAAAGTTTAGAAAATTAGCACTAAAAAAGGTGAAAAAATCCCTGGATGACAAGTGGAAAATACAGCTTTTTTGGTGTTTTGTTTGTTGTTTGTTTTTTTTTTTCAATACAAATGCCAGATCAATGAACTGAAATAATATTAATATTGCTTGTGTATAGGTATTTACTGTAGTCTCTAGTGGGCCCTTCAAATGGATCAGAATTCATGATGAAATCCCTAGGATATGGTCTTTCAAAGAACTATCAAAGCCCTTTCTTCATTCAAAATTTGTCTCCAGGCTGTGATCTAAGTGCAACATGGTGAACTTTTATATACATATTCAACTGCTTTTAGATAAATTAACTTTGAATTCAAGAGCATTTCCTATAGATGTTTCCTACAGAGTATACACAGGGAAAGCAGAAACATCAGAAACAGCTAGTAAGTAGCTGCAGTAAGAATTACATAAAAAATTATAGGATATACAGTATCTCAGAAAAGGACACATTTTGGTATAGTGAAGAAGGATCTGTGGGAGTTCTAAGTGAGATATGATGTTTTATGACATTTACAGTCTCTTTTCTGAGTAATGAGCCAGCTCTCCCTCAAACCCTCTCTATAAAATAGTTTAAGCTCTTGCTTAAAATGATAGATAACTGTGAAAATCCTCTGCTTCTAAATTGTAAATACCTGGTTTCAGTTAAAAATTCCAACACTAGAGCCAGTAAAATACTGTTACCTTTCTATAGTTAAAAGAAATTTTGCAGACAAGCTGGAGAGGTGAGCCCAGGGGAACCTCAGCAGCTTCAACAAGAACAAGTGCAGGGTCCTGCCCCTGGGTCAGAACAATCCCCACTATCAATCCAGGCTAGGGGATGAGATGATGGAGAGCAGCCCTGCAGAAAAGGCCTTGGGGTGCTGGTGGCTGAGAAGCTGGCCATGAGCAAACAGTGCACGCTGGCAGCCCAGAAGCACAATGGCATCCTGGGCTGCAGCAAGAGAAGCGTGGCCAGCAGAGCCAGAGNAGCTGCTGGGACAGGAAAGGACACAGCACGTGTACAGGCAGCTTTCTGAGTGACACAGACCATAGCAGCTATTCCCTACTGCTGTCACTCATATGTCCAAGCCTCAGCAAAAAGCCATTCAGGAATCCATATATATTTGCTCTACCAGGTAATATTTTTAGTGCTGTGAAATGAGGACAGCACACAGTGTTCCCTACACCACACTTCTAAAAATTATTTTATGTGAATTTCCTTGCTTTTGACTATTGACATCTTCTGACAACTCTGGAATTTCAGTTACAGAGACAACAATGAACAAAATAATTATTTTATGTCAAGCAACTCAGTGAGTATTTTCCTAACTTTGGAAAATAATATAAATTGTATTGCAGTAGGTCAGTGTTTCACATTTTTTCTAAAAGCTTTGTGTCAAGGTAATGGCTTCTGCTTCCTATCAGCTGGCCTTGCATGCTAGGAAAATTCATCACGTCATGCCACCTGGTGTTCTTTCTGTCCTTGTAATGCTATATTATGTATTATCTAAATTATCTATGCATTAATCATTAAATAACTCTGTTCTGTTTTCCCTGGTGATGCCTTGGTTTTACAGCAAACTGGACAATCATGACCATATCAAGTTTAGCTGAGCCAGAAACAACAGTGCAGAAGAAGTGTGTATTTTTGTTTACTATGTCTGCTCTATACATTGAGAATAAAGACTACACTACTCTTCAGTATATCATCTTGAGAAACTGGAAAACACCTCCAAGAACAGCCATCATCTTCTCTTATTTAACCAAAATACATTAACCCAAATCAGGAATGTAACCTAAACTCAGAGCAAGCAGGAATTGTCTTCCTCTCTGAAGTGATGCCAGTTTTACTGAGTGAACAAATGAACAAAAATGTTCTAAAGCACTCTGCAATCAACAGGAAAGTGAACTCTGTGGTGCTTTTATAGCCATTTCATAATCCCTAAACTTAACATTTAATGATCTTTATTACTCAGCATTTATATAGAGATTGTATTCTCTGTTAAGGAAAAAACTCTTTGAATGATAAAAGATTATTTTGCAGTCAATACATAGAAAAGGAAATATATATATATATATATATATATATTCCAGATGGTCATTCTAGAAAACAAGAGTCTCTAAAAATGAATAAAGGTTTCCTAAAAGCTGCAGATTGTAAACAGGTGAGTACATGAACTTATCTGAGCATGAAAGAAAAGAGTTAAGGAACAGCTATTTCCTCCATGTTAGTAGTCAGGAAATGGCAACTACTTTTTAGAATTTGGGGAGTATCTCCAAAGACAGTGAGGAAATATATCCAGCTTTGGAAGAAAAGTAGACCTTTTTTCTTTACACAGACGAGCAGCATCAGCTCCTTTTTTTCAATGTCCAAAAAGCTTGACATCTCAGCTAATCATATTCCAAGCTTGCAACCACTTGCTTAACTTTTATTCTGGCATCTGCCACTTCCACACTTGTCAGCAGCTTCATGGTAGACTCAGTTAAATCTAAGATGGCATATTCCTGCATAAAAATTAGATATTTGAGAATTAGGCATTTCCAAACAGTTTGGTAAAAAAGAAAAAGAAAATTCTCAGCCTGCTGCAGTTGTAGCAATTTTTCCTAGTGTGATATGTACTCAAGCTTGCTGTTGGATGAAGGTGTGGGAGGACTATGGGTGTTCTGCTCTGACACTTCATCTTGTGTCTTTTTTATAGTCCAATGAAGAGGAAAGGAAGACTAAATCCAGCAGTTCAGAGTTATGCTTGCCAGTATTTGAGAGTTAATTTTTAATAGTTAATTCATTAATAGTATTTTCCGTTCACTTAGATATTCCTTGTGCAGTAACCCTGAGGAAATATGACTTACTTCTAATCTTTAGTAAATTTATAGAAATGTGCAAACATTCACTAGAATCATTTGCTGCAGAACAACTTTACAGAATTAGTATGGCTGGAATACACCTGAGTAGCTTCTGCTGTACACTGGCTGCCAAACTTTCAAGACAAAAAAGTAAATGATTTCAGTCATCTAGCATCTTTTACTGAGGGTCTCCTGAAAATCATGCTATGTAGTGTATTTGTAACCAATCAGTCCTCTCTTCTTCTGACCAAAATGAGTAAATGTCAAAGACAACTAAATCTCTTAGAATTTCATAGTTGAGAAGGTTTATCATTAATCCATAAAAATCACAGTTAAGGTATAATAAAACATAATAAAAACTGGATTTGGCAGCATTTCATTCAGAAAAATTAGAATACTATTTCCCATGGATTACTAAACCAAATCGATATGATTGGATTGACAAAATAGATTATGTATGAAAATGAGTAGCAGGACTTGAGCCATGGGCCATAAGGAAATCTTGAAGTTCTGCTAACAGATGGAGAGTTAGATATTGATTGGATTGCAGCAGTGTTTTATGTCTGAGAGAAACAGCAGAGACAGCAAAAAAAAATAAAAGCAGCCACAAGCAGTGAGTAGCCAAAAATGAGCTTATAGTATGATTTGAAAAGAATCTCAAAGTCTTTAAATACTATGTATTATAGAATACTCGAATATGGAGTAAACACTTCCCCTTCTTGTTTGATCCTGTTGCATTCAGAGGAATCGTTTTTGGTTGGTTGGTTGGTTGGTTTTTTGTTTGTTTTCCATTACTCCAAAAGAAGACTATGTGGAAAGGAAGTTCTTTACAAATGTCCCA
>VWZO01009995.1:157617-176380 GCA_013396975.1 Bucco capensis
CTGCTAACAGATGGAGAGTTAGATATTGATTGGATTGCAGCAGTGTTTTATGTCTGAGAGAAACAGCAGAGACAGCAAAAAAAAATAAAAGCAGCCACAAGCAGTGAGTAGCCAAAAATGAGCTTATAGTATGATTTGAAAAGAATCTCAAAGTCTTTAAATACTATGTATTATAGAATACTCGAATATGGAGTAAGCACTTCCCCTTCTTGTTTGATCCTGTTGCATTCAGAGGAATCGTTTTTGGTTGGTTGGTTGGTTGGTTGGTTTTTTGTTTGTTTTCCATTACTCCAAAAGAAGACTATGTGGAAAGGAAGTTCTTTACAAATGTCCCAGCCAGCCTCTGGCTTCTGTGTAATACAGCAATCAAGATCAATTTGCAAGGATTTCAAAACAGACTCTTTGTTATCTTCATTTTCCAGATAGAACAACATAGTACAGAATAAATGCTTTCCAGGAAACCTGCTATCATTTCTTTATACACACCACAGGGATCCCTCTTAGCACCAATACTGTTTAATATTTTTATAAATGACTTAGATGTAGGTCTTGAAGGACTAGTAAGTAAATTTGCAGATGATACTAAGCTGGGGGTGCTGTGGACTCCACTGGAGGATGTGATGCTNAGGGGAATGGTATGAAGCTGTCCCAGGGGAGGTTCAAGCTGGATGTTAGGAAAAAGTTTTTCACCTAGAGTGTAGTGGAGCATTGGAACAGGCTCCCCAGGGAGGTAATCATGGCTCCAAATCTCATGGAGTTTAAAAGACTCAAGACTCTTGGACAATGCCCTTAGTCACCTCGTGTGACCTTGGGGTTTGTCCTGTGCCTAATGGGAGTTGGACTTGATGATCCTTGAGGGTCCCTTCCAACTTGGGTTGTTCTATGATTCTATGATAAGGCCAGATCTCGGCTTCGACATAGAGTGAAGCAGTCCAGGAACTTTTCCAGGGTCTTTATGAACTCTGTGTCAATGGAGATCAAGTACATGTCCTCTTCCTTATGCTTTTCCCTCTTTATAGCCTCTTCTGACATTCCACAAAAAATGAATTCCTGTCCAACGGTAAAACATTTGGCTAGAAGTTTATGGCAGGATTATAAAGGCCTTTCTCCTCCATAAGCTGTGACAATCGGCTTGTAATTTAATAGACAATCTCCTTCACTTGTTGCTTTGGTCATGAATTAGGGGCATTTCTGAGAACTAAAGAGAGCATAATTATAAACTGGAGAGTAACTCTAAAGTAGAATATCCTATGTGCTTGATTCACATTTCAGGTCTGTTATGACTGCTACATTAAGGACTTGAAGGACTTTTTGAGCAGCTGAATTGTGTACAAATCTTACAAATCAAATTGCTTTGAAATTTATTACTCTGTAGTACTGTTTGCCTAAGAAGCTATGTTCTTGCAACACATAAAAATATTTAATAATTTAGCAGGTTTATAAAACAATTATTGCTCCCCCACAAGTTATACCACTGTTAAACGGGAAATAAACTTGCTGTAGTATGGTCAAACCAATCATTCATGGTTTTTCTTTGCACAAAGATGATGGAACAACAACAAAAATTTCAGTAGAGCAAAGCAGAAATTTATTCCACTATGGTGACTGAAAATGGAAAATGGAAGAAGTCAAACTTTGACAAAGTCCCAGGAGCTGCTGCAAGAAAATCAAGAAAGCCACTTGCTTTAGTAAAGTAGGCCAGGTTGGCACTGATTAGATAATACTATTTCAAGAGTTGGAATCTGAAAGAAGGGCTTCAGAAATTTTGAAAGAAACAGGGGAATAACATTCATTAAATTAAAAGCTACTCAGTATCCTCTCTACTCAATCAAGCCAGTCAAGCATAAGTACACATTTATATGTTTGTCTTAAAGGATTTACAAGTTTTGAGAAGAAAAAAAGATAAGATATAACCTTTATACTTCGATGGCTGTTCACATAAACCAGAATTTCATTGGATTTGTATTAATTTTGACAAAAACTCCACTCTTGTGAAAATAGGAGGGTCTGGATTCATTTAGAATCGTCAAATAGGGAAAATCTAACTTAATTCAGCCCAGAGGCTTTAACTTAATTCTTTCAAATCCCAGTGACTTGCATAGTTAGAAAGCTGTTGTCTGCTCTGGAGTAAGTTTTGCAATATATGCAAAAATCCCATCCTTTCCAAGATCATATAACTGTTACCTGTGTACAAAATTCTCAAGTCTAACTGTGACTCAATCTCTGTCAATTTGATGATTTACAAAAACATAACACATATAGTTAGTCCACAGAAGCAATATGAAATAACCTCTGAGAAAGGTCATAAATTAAAATAATAATCTATGTGTGAAGTGCAGGGTAGCCCTGGAATAAAAAAAAATTAAATTAGAATTTAAGAAGCAGATACATAAGAAAGTTAAAACAGGACAAATGGGATCAGAAAGGAAAATGAGTGAGAGGATTAACCATAAGAAGAATTAATGGGTCAGCTTGTCCCCATGGAATTAGCCCTGATTTTTATTTTTTTTTCATTTAAGTAAAAGCATCCATGGTCAGTGCCAGTTTTAGATCCAATATACATCAATCTGGATTCACTGACATCAAGAAAGTAAACTATCAGGTTTAAATTTGCTATGCTTCATCAGAATGAGCCAAAACAGGTTCTATCTTAAAGTCTAGAAACAGAACTGAAGAATATCACTGATGTTGTATTACTTCATTTTCATCAGTATACATGTTTCCATGTGTTTTGGAAAGTAATAGCAGTTGTTTTTAACTAATTTCCATTAACAGGAGGAATAGGTTTGTTTGCTTCTGCAAAAGGAGTTTCTAAAATACTTAAAATGAAGCTTATAAGAAATATTTCTATTCATTAACTGATGATTAAAATATAAATTTTATTGAAGACAAACCACACTTTGTAATCCTTAGATCTTTTCAGTTGATATGCCATTTGTATATCCAGATAAAAATTGCCTCTAAATTAGTCTACAAATAATATTCAGCCACAACTATTTCTGCCCTTTCAAAAACAAGGTAACAATTGTACCTGAAAAATGAATAACCAATTTGGGACTAGGTAGGAACAAACTATAATTATAATGTGTAATTTACCATGATGTTAACAGACACTTCAGGAAGCAATGACAATCTGCCAGAGATAATTTGGGAGTGCAAATCCACCTACAGTGTAGAGTTAGCAGACTATAGTGGATGCAATGTTCGTGAACTCAGGGTGGTTTTTGTAAGACTGTCAAACCTGGTAATTGCAGAAATTATCATGATATTTTTGCTTGTTTCTTAACAGATATTTTGAGAGCAATCATCAATACTCATAATATTTGAGGGAAAAGCAGCAGTTTGAAAGGAAAAAAGGTTGTTAGAAAATTTCAAGAGAAACATCACATTGTCACAGCACTAATCAATAACACACCTTTCTCTCTGGGGGATTAACACAAGGAGAAACTTGTTTGCAGTGCAGGTGCCAGAGCACTGGCCCAGGCTGCCCAGGAGCCTGTGGAGTCTCCTTGTCTGGAGCCATTGCAGAGCTGCCTGGACACATTGCTGTGTGAGCTGCTCTAGGTGCTCCTGCTCTGGCAGGGGGGTTGCACTAGATGAGCTTTCTAGGGCCCTTCCAACCCCTGACACACTGGGATACTGTGACTGGGGAATGAGAGACTAGAAAGCAACACTTCGGAGAGGGATCTGGGAATTTTGATAGATAGTAAGTTAAAGAGGAGTCAGCAGTGTGCCCTGGCAGCCAAAAGGGCCAGCTGGGTCCTGGGGTGCACCAAGCACTCCATCACTAGCTGAGCGACAGAGGTGACAGTCCCTTTGTACTTGGCACTGGTGCAGCATCACCTCNGCTAAAATTGAAATTTCTTGTCACAGAATATCAAAACTGTCAAGAGTTTGCATAGTCTCAAAAGTGATTACATAAATATATTACACAGATGAAAACAAAAAAGCCAAGGCTGTTAAACACAAAGATCTACTTCTGGCCCAGCATATCACTAAACTACAATTTGTCCTGTTCTGATATTCTTCAGACATCTGCTGTTCACCACTGTAAGAGATGGGATGCTGATGAATAGAGTTTAGTGGTGGACTTAGCAGTGCTTGATTAGCAGTTGCACTTGGTGATCTTAAAGGTGTCTTCCAACAAAAATGATTCTGTGATCAGGATTGGTATGGTTTCTGGGTTTCATTTAAGATTGGCTCAAATTCTTAAGCCTCTGCACAGTCATCTTGCACAGAAAGCTTTAGAAATACATACAAGAATTAATGTGAGATTCTCACATGGTTGTAAGCTCTTCTATCACAAATGAGGAACAGGACTTGGAGTCTGATTGTATGAATTAAGAAGCTATAAAATAAAATATTATTCTGAGATGTGATATGCTTTGTTTTACATTTACACCTAGTGCTGATTTGTAGAGCATATACAGCACGAGAAACATTCAGACCAAATGCCATGAAGTTCCTAATTTGTTGTGACAGGTTGGGTCACAACAAATACTATTTCATAGTATTTGAAGATAGTATAAATTATTCTTAGTACAGGCAAAAAATTGGGGAATAGTTTTAAGAGCAGCTGTTACTTGCTGTCTGTAGATACATTCCACAGGATTCATTACAAAACCATGTAACAGAAGTTCACATTTAAAAATGAGCAGATACTGACAATTCTAAGAAAAAATTGACTCAAATTTAAAGTCCCAGCAAGAGCTAGTTCTCTAAATGCCTTTGATGGTGTGACACTAAATGCTTCTAGATAACTTAGCACATAGCATTTAAGAGGAAAGGGCTATTATTTCTTTGTGGAAAAGGGATATTTATTTAAGATTATGTTTCTTCCTTGGTTAAAAGTTAATATTCATTTAGGAAAGTTAACACTGGCTGAAAGTTTATACATTTGTCCTTGATTTAAGGTCTGCAAATACAGTCTGAGCAGAGTGGCCTCTTCACCATTTCAGCACAAAGTTAGACTTTGTGCCGTAGTAAATGCTTTTTGTTGCATCTCTACCAGTGCACAAGTGTAAAACAGAACAGTGACAAGTAAATTCAAACTGGCTAACAATTCTGACTTTCAAAAATTTGATGAAAGGTTTCCCTGAATACTGTTGTCTCTCCATAAAAGCTATATTTGTTTTTTTAAAGAATCAGTTGGCTTCTCTTTTGCCTCAGTTTGTACCACTGTGAAAACACCAACATGAGGTTCTTCACTAGGAATTTCCAGATCACTGGTCCTCTTCCGTGGAGATACTGTGCCACTACTTGAGGGTTGCCTGCCAATGTCAAATAGATAGACTCATAAAGAGGCTTTGGTGTTCAGTTTTATCCTGAACTAAATAGTAATTTATTATAACATAAGCAAACACAAATACAGCAACCACTGGTAGAGCTGTATCTTGCCTAATATGTTAATGTAAGCATGGTTCCTGCTTACAGTAATGTATTAGCTGCTTGCTAGAAAGACAGCACAGAGACCTTTTTCAAAGCAGCTATTTAAGACCAGCTGCCACTTCCTATAAATCTGTGTACAGTTCATTTAACGAGTCCAGACATCCATCTATCAAGTGTGTCTTTATATAAAGTCACAAACTGCTAAATCTAGAAGCAAGTGCTTTTTTGTTGTTCTTTGCGAGTGCTGCATGATGAGCTTGGGGACAGAAAGTTCTCAAGAAGAATATCTGAGCACTATAAGTGGAATATATGTGAGTTGTTAATAGTACAGCCTTGATTAATTATTTCATCCCTCCCAAATACTTTTCTTTGGCAGTGCTGTAAGCATTTTGTAGGATTTTAATCATTCTTGTCTTCATGCATTCATCTACTTGTGCAGTTCCATGGCCTTCATCTTAGCTTGCTAGATGAATCCATTAACACTAGCAAAGAGCTGAGTTTGGCAAAGAGTGTAGGTATTTAGCTCAGTCCCCTTTGGGCAAGCAAACAACATACAATACCACGCTCAGTGTGCAGATTACAAGGAGGAGGAAGAAAGTCTGTAGCCAGCTCGTGTAGGTAAACCACTTGCACAGTTTATGGGTGGGTTAGCCAGTAGTCCAAAGCCACTGTGAAGTGGAGAATTCAGAATTTGTGAGGTGCACAATAAGAATGCTTCCACTGGCACATGGTACTGTTTATATCTCCTGACTGGATGCCACAAGCTTTTGAAATACAAAACCAAAGATCATCAATAAGACTTTTATAATATTTAACGACTTTATTAACCTTTTTTAGAAGTGTTTTTTGAATAGGGAACAGCCTAACCCTATCAGAAAGTAGTCAGTTGTGTCAGAAAACCTGCCCACAGTAAAAAGTCCATTTTTTTTTTAATTCCTTTAACATGTACTACATTCTAAGGTTTGGCTTGGTTTGCAGCCTAGAGGTCCAGTGGTGTGGGACTGCAGGTGGATGGAAAGTGTCATAAAAAAGACAAGCACAGCAAATTGAATTTGGTTTCTCTGGTGAAAGAGAGAGACATTCAGCTAAGGGCATAGGCAATAATAAAGAATGGCAAAAGCACAGAGCTTTATACTATTCTAATGGAATTCATGTTTCATCTGCTTCTGCAGAGGTTTTGTGCAGTGTGCCTACCAATCTGCTAGTTCACAGCTTTATCACATACCTCCATGTGAAAAAAGTGATGAAATGGATGCACAAGTGAGTCAATGGTGGACTGTCATGCATCCTTCAGTATAATTTTGTTTGGGTCCAACTGTGTTCTTTGGTTCCAATATGAATCATCCAGATGTGAGTGGCAGATGTGAGTGGCTGCCTCTTTCTGACTCAATCTCTTCTTACAGCATCAGGCAGCAATATATCAGCAGACTGCACTTTCCTGAAGCAGATCATAGATACTTGATTACATAGAAGGACATATGGAAACCTTTTCTGTAATAAATTTCTGAAAGTAAAGGTAACCCAAAAATATTTTAAAGAAGCATTTTGCCAGCTGTTTTCTTTGTTCAGGTAAAGAAAGATCTGGAGTTGATGTTGGCAACATGATCACTGCGTTAATATTCTGGCTCTCAACTGAGTCACCATTGTGGTCTCTATGGCAAGAGAAATAAAAGCTAACAGAGCTCCTGAGTTAGTGGATCAGCAGAGTGCCAGAGTCTTGGAGTAGCAAGTACTTAGCATTTGACATTTTCCTGCTTTACAAAGGAGGACATATGACTGTGCCCCAGCACTTTTGAAAACCTTGGTTTTTGACCTAACTTTATGAATATGTGGTTCAGCACCACAGGGACATAAAAAATCAATTTGATGACTGTGGGAAGCCTTACTGCTTTCATCTGCTCTACTCTGCTCTCCGCTATAAGCTCTAAAACTTGGTCCTTGGGGAACAATAAGGTAAATTTAATGTCTGAGTCTGGAAGTGGTTGTGATAAATCATAGTAAAGACAGCTTAATGCAAACAAACAATCTGTTTGCACTGCCTGGTCTATATATAAGGCTTGTCAGCACTCAAATCCTGTACTGATGGGAAAGTCGAGTAAGAAAATAGGATATGGCTGAAATGTAAATTAACTTGAATAAGGAGTTGCAGTAAGAAAGTACAAAGACAATACCAGTGACAAAATGATCAAGAGGCTGAGCACCTCTTCTATGAGGACAGGCTGAGGGAGCTNTTCTTCCATTAATTAACCCTTTGCACTTTGACTTTGCTCTGTTCAACAGCAGCTTGTTGTATTGGCTGAACTTTATTATCATAAAAGGATGAGGAGGTAGACCTGGATTTAAATAATTATAGAAATTTCTGGAAACAAACCTTTTGTTGATACTAGGTTTGGGTTAAAAATCTGGAAATAAAAAATGATCAGTTCCCTTTGACTTTGGTTTAAACAAGCATGTACAATTGCCTCTTTTTTCTTATTTTCTATTTGTTTGGGAAGGTAATTTGCATTCAAAGTTTCAGTTCAAGGTCATTAGAGAGGCAGTTTTTCCTCCTATACAGAATTAAACATACAATGTACCTTTTTTTACTGAAGAAGCTGGGAGGCTGTAATAAGCAGATCTACAGATTTCATTTAGGAGGCACTTACACAGACAAGAAAAAAATTCTTTATATGTAGCAACAATGTGATTTTTTTTTAATGCAGCAAGCAGAAATCTCACATAAGAGAGAGATATTCTCCATTGGAATTGTGCAACTTTCCTCCCTATTTATTGCAGAGCAGTCAAACAAAATGTTCAAGTTTGTGATCATATATATATATCATTATCTTTCAGGTGTTGGATTTTTGCCATAAAGTATTCTGATGAGCCTCTGTTGAAGTGTTTTTCAGAACAAAATGTCAGCAGAAGAACTGGAGTTAAATGGGAAAATTTTAATTCTCCTTTACTTCTGGTGAGTTTAATGATACATATATATAGATTTAATTTAACAATAATAATTGAAAAATACTGGACTTGTACATTATCCCTTTTATCTACAACACAGGCCACTTGGAAATGCATGTATAAAACAAATTTGTATGGCTCAGTTCTTTAAAGGATGTTTTATTATCAAGACTTGTGATCTGGGTAATATAAAAGAAATGTGAAAATTATTCTGTCAACTGATGATTAATTAAAAAAATAAATAGTTGTTTGTGGGGTATTGTTTCCTCCAAAGGTAACAATCATTGAAAATAAAATATGATGATATGTATTTCTGAGAGTTAAGATGTGTGTAGAAATTGGAGTACTCAATGATTTGTGTAGAATAATACAGTGGAAACACCAGTATGTTGTGTGCCTGCAATGAGAAATAATGACTCTTTTTTTTTTCTACTGAAAATCTGAATTAAATGTTTCCATATACAGTAGAAGGGCTCCTAAGCACTAATTACTGCAAAAGCTGTACTAAGTTGTCATAAAAGGTGGCTACATTAAAAACATGAATAAAGTATCAGTGATGCAAGTTTGCTTTATAATGTGACTTCCAGCTTACAAGAGAATAAGACCATAACATAAGCATAATATGTCTCACAGACTATAATATATTTGTTATTATCCACAATATAAAGGTGATTTGAAAGCACTTTATTTTGAGAACAAGCACTCAGTTTCTACACTGGCAATGTGAAGTCATTAAAAAGAATGTTTTTCTAAAATTGCCAGGCTCTCTGAGGGCTTCTTGAGCCTTTTGTGACAAGCAGCTCTAACTGTCTGTCTTGCATGCATTGGGAGCAGGTCTATTTCAAAAAATGATGTGTGACTGTCAAAGTAGGAAGCAGGAGGTAAGCACCCTGCTGCTGCTTGCTTTGCCCTAGCAGCTAGCTGGGAATCCACAAAAGGCTAACAGCTGAAAAGTCCTCATTAAAATGTTCTTCAGCATCAGTCTTTCTTTCCCCTATCACCAGCAACCCCCTACATCAAGACAGAGTGGGTGACCCTGATGAAGAGCTGACTATTGGGCTGTGTGTGTCAGCTATCAAGCTTTACTACCCTTGTTTTCTGTCTTAGCTGAGCTACTCCTAATTCCTCAGAAGGCAATGATGAAGTAGTAAACCACCTCAGGTATCTCCGTGAGCCAGAGTGTCTTCCCTCTCTAGCAGTACTTGGAGGGCTCAGCACTCCACTTTGGGTTGTTATCTGGGCAAGGTCAAACTCCCCAAAAAGCACTAAATCACAAAAGGGGAAAACAAACTTTGCCAAAGGGCTTAAATACCTGAGAGTCATCCAAAACTGCAAGGTTCCCCAAGTAGCTTTTGCTCAAAAGACTTGGCACGACAGGAGGAAGGATACAAGCAAACATTGCTGGGGAACAGAGGAACATGAGGAAAAACTTCTTATATGAGCAATAAACCTTTGACTTTATTTATATAGGTATAATATATAGTATATTTATTTATATAAGGTGTATTTCCTCTGTGCCCACAAATATGTTTAACTGTAGGCATTGAATTTAGGAAATTTCCTCTCCTTGTTCATATCTCATTCATATATATTAGCTTGGTCATAAATAAGGGGGGTGTGATATTATTCTCTATATATTCCTTTGTTTCCAACATGCCTATGTGCTCTGTAATATTTCACTGTGATTGAGATAGAGTCTATTTAGCATTATCTCCTCCAGAGCCCAGCAATAACTGCTAAATAATAAAAGCACATGAGTCATTTAACATTTACCCAGCATTAGCCCTGGCACTGTTGGGCCCATTTCTGAGCTACTACAAAACTATGAGTGAATACTGGCCCAGATCTGAATTGACAGTTTCTCAGTGGATCCATACTTCACATGAAATAATCCTATTTTGCCAAACAAGTCAAGCTTATTTCTGACTCCAAGTTGTTATTGCAGTAGTGTAACTTCTGGGCCTTAAGGACTAAATAGTCTGTCCTTTCCCACATTTCTTGTTTCAGTTGCTGCAATGACTGCCACTGGCTGATCCAGCCACTTATGACATGGGCCACAACTTTGGACCTTGGATGAAAATACCTGTGTTTTTTTTCTTAGCTGCAAATAAACATGACCAATCATTAGTGGATTGTAAATTTAGCAATGTCAATTAAATTGATTGGAGGAAAAAAAAAAAAATCACCTATGCTCCAGTTTTCATGCAGTGTGTCCATGGTATTAGAGATGGAATGTGGATTGAATGCCTCTCTTATAGATTATGCTATATTTCCAGTTTCCAAAAGTGTATGTGTTTGCCTTTAAAGATGCAAATAAACCTAACAAAGCCACTGTGTGCAGGATTGGGATCTATGATTCTACAGAAGAATAATTCTTTAAACTGTTTGTTATGATGCCTAAAATTATAGGAGATTTGAAAGGGTCTGTTGATCCTATGGCAGAACAATACATGTCTTGTACTTAACTCCTTAATTGATTTTAATGATCCTGATGGACAACAGCCAGAGATGGAACAAGCTGTAAGGTCAAACCAAAGTATTCCTTTTGTACATTTCCTCAATTAAATCTTCTTATGTTATAAATTAATTTGAAAAGGAAAATGATCAATTATAGCACTTCATAATTAGAGACACACATGCAGAAAAGCTAATGAGATCTAGCTGAGATTTTCCATGCTCCATGGAGGCTTGTAGTAGAAGAAACTGAATGATCTGGTTTGTGCCATATTGTACACAGAATTTCCCTCAGAGGAAAATACTGTCAAATCCATTACACAGGGAATTTGTTTTTATCAATGTATAATGAAATGTTTCACCTATGATATAGTTTCAGAAAAAAAGAAACTTTACACTTCAAGTCAATTTAACATTTAAGAACACAGAACACTGTACTCTTAACATTTCACCTGATAAACAGCTCATCCGCAATACCTGCCTGTGGCTTGGGATGCTTAGACCAAGAAAAAGGTCACAGAATTCAAATTATCCTACCAAATTATCATTCAATTGTGAGATAACTATTTCACTTCTTCAGGCAGGTCGCTTTTCTTTACTTTGCCCTTTTCCTTCTTTGTCCCACACTCTGTTCTTTTCCTGGTTTTCCTCCTCTGTTCTCAATCCTGGTGTGAACCTCAGGAGAGAATGAATTTGAAGGGGTCAGTGGGCTCCCCGTGCTGGTGGGGTTACATTACCACCCTGCATTGGAAGTGGTGCAGGGCAGTATGTAGAGCACCAGGGAGACCTTCTCTTGCTTCAGCCTTCTCTTGCTTCAACCTTCCTTTGCTTCAACCTTCTCTTGCTTCAGCCTTCTCTTGCTTCAACCTTCTCTTGCTCATGATAGAGAACTCTGCTCATGGACATGCTCTTGGGTTAAGCACAATATCGTATTAATGACCTGTGCTTCAAGTGAAGCTCAGAGACAGTATTTCCACTTTTTTTCCCCTTCATTCCTCCCCATTCACCTGTCCCTTCCCATTAATTGTCCCTTCTCATTCCCTTCTTATCATGTTTTTATCAATAATTGAAATAGTTCTAGCGAAATGCAGACACTGAAGGTACATCAAGAGGAATCTTTATGCTAGTAGCACACGTCACTCTCCCTCAGGAGTCAGCTTGGTTCAGGTTCCCTTTACCCCGTGCAAAGAGGTTTTGCAGGCAGGCAGTACAGAGCACAGAGAGAATACAGCATTTATTTCTTAGGTAACACATGCAATAGAGGGTCAGGGCTAATACAGTGCTCGACTAAGTACTATTGTACTCCTCAGGCTGGATGAAACACTTCTGCACGTAGCTCTTAGTCAGGGAGGGGAGCCTTTGCTGCAGCCTGCAGCAGGCTGAGCCTTGCACTTGCTCAGTAGAATCCTAGAATGGTTTGGGTTGGAAGGGACCTCTGGAGCTCATCTAGTCCTTTAAAAGAGAGTGTGGATATATGTACTGCTGCTGTTTGGATCTGTTGGATTTTTTGTAAATAAATCTGATGACGACAAGATAATGGTTCCTTTGGAGTTATTTTCCCCAGCTGAAAGCACAGGAGGTGAAGCTGGTAAAATACAAGAGGAAACTAGCAGTGTATTATCTGGGAGAGAGCTGAGGACCTGAAATTAATTTCCTTCCCTGGTCTGGTCCAGCCAAAATCTGTGTGTAGTACTGTACATGTTCTTCTCAGATATTCTAAAAAATAAAACTGGGAAAGAGTTAGGGCAGTAGTAATTCTAGGAGAAGAAAGATGAACACTGATTTTATAGCTGCTGGCTTTGTATTTATGCCTGGTCTTCATAGAATTCAAGGCCAGAGGTCACCAAATTCCTCTTTTAGGTTTTTGGCCTGTGGTCACTACTGGATTTTACCCAATAATTCCTGCTTCAAACCTGCAGCTACTTAGAAGAAAGGGCACAGTCTGATTGCCATGGTAAGGGCATTGCTTTGCTGTTTCCAAAGCACAGTCCTGATGCTTGACATCTTAGTCCAGGAGAATGGAGTGCCAAATCTCTTGCTGGTTTTGCTGTATATTACCACATTTTATGTCATAATAATTTTCTGATGAAAAATCAGTGACATGCCAGCTGAGAGTGAACACAACTCATGTTCTTTCAAAGGCACCTGTTTTCAGACTGATGGGGCTGTTTTTCCCTCACCTACCACTCAGATGAGCAGGCAGCCTTTCCAAAATGCAGGCTCATAGCATGCAAAGAGGTTGCTCACAGTAGGAGGGAAGCTGCCGTCTGAAAGGTTAGCATCTAAAGGCTATTCTCAGAGATGCAGTAAGGTTTGCCCCAGCCATGTCAACCTTCACTGTACACAAGTCTGCTTTAGCCTCTGCTTCCAAGTGGTTTCAAGCTGTTGTCACATATCAAGTATATAACAGCTGACAAATTGTTATAAGCACCACATGCTAAATCCATTCAGCTCTGACAGCTATGAAAATAAACACTGTACTTTAGAAGGGAGATGGTTGTTGCCTCCTGATCCTTGCAGCCCTCATTATCCAAAATACACATTGACTTAAATAAGAGTGAAATGGTCTAATTTTTCTGTAGGAGGAATTAGGTGTTTAGTGTATATTTATTGAAGTTTATTTATATGAAAATTTCAAGTCAGTGCTACTGATTTAACTTTGGGTTTAGTTCTAGTCTAGGTATACTGGAAGGTCACAAACAGCAGAACTTTCAATCACAAATGTACTTGCAATGAGATAGGAAATTATCTGGCTTGTTTTCATACTTAGAGTGACAAACTTCACAAGTCATCATTTTTTTTCTACTTTCTAGTTACACAAGTTTCATTTTAACTTTGAATTCTATACTTACGCAAATATCCAGCATTGGATTTTTGTAAGGCTAAAAATCGTGTAATTTTTTGGTAGTTGAATGAAGATTGGCAGTTTCAAGATTTGATGTCTTAAGGAAAAGAAAGTATGACAAACTCAGGTATGAGTTATCATTTCTCTTTTTATTCTCAGCAGTGGGAATTTCCTCTCCTTTAATATTTTGAAATGATTCTCAAGTAATACATTAATAGCCTGTGAGAGACTCCATTAAAACGAAAATGAACAAATAGTCTTATTACATGTTGGAGGACATACATCTCCAGTTAGAAATCAAATTGTTCTAATTCAAATAGTTCTGCACAGCCAAGAGAAGTCTTGTAGTTTCCCATCAGAAAGGTGCAGGGGCATATTTACCATGGAAGTGACCTTTTCATGTTATTTGTCACTGTTCTCTCAGTATCTGGCTTTGAACACTGGGATGGGGCAGGGCTGGGAGGAGAAGACACATGCAAAACATGACCAAGAGTGAAATAACAACATAGACATTTTTCCTCAATAAATAAGATTAAACGAAAAAAAACAACAAAACACCTGTTGGGGTGATTTCTGGAAAAAAGCAAGTTCCAAGGGACCTGAGCTGTCTATCGCTTTCAGGTAAAGGTTGGGAAGAGTGCAGGAGGATGACAGAGAAAGGGGAAGAAAGGAGCAGGACAGCACTGTATTCTCCCCATCTTTGTGCCTGAGCAGGTGCTCTCCATTATTTGTGAGAGTGGAAGGATATTGTCCTCAATCTGTGTTTCATGATAGGAACCCTGACTCTACCCCTTAGTTATTCAGCCATCTCAGCATGCCAGCTGTTTCTGGGACTCTCTACCAGGATCTTTGAGATGACTTTAGTATGATAGCATCACAAGTCTTGTGATAGCTGATGTTTTCCTTTCAGCCAGAAATCCTGGGTCCACGCCAATCTGAGCTTCCACCTAAGATCACCTTTCACCTACCTTACTCCTGGTACACATTTCCAACCTGAACTATGTATTCTCTAGTTATTGCAGCAATTGTCAACTTCCTCAAACACTTAGATGGCTGTGAGGAATTCATCTGTTCATGTATGAGAGCCAGCTGTCACAGACAATAAGTAAAAGAATATTTATAGTCCAGTTGCCCAACATGCATTTTTAGTGTGTCCTCTCCCTAAAAAAATTCAGGATGTGATACCTAGAAAGACCTAAGCAGGCAATCATAGAATGTTAGGGGTTGGAAGGGACCTAGAAAGATCATCTAGTCCAACCTCCCTGCCAGAGCAGGATCACCTAGGTGAGGTCACACAGGGATGCATCCAGGCAGCTCTGCAATGTCTCCAGACAAGGAGACTCCAAAAAATACCTCGAAACATGCCCTCACACTATTCACATACCTCCTGTGGACAAGCAGCCACCTTGGTTTCTGAGGACAACCTTCCAGAAGGAAACATTCCTTAAACAGTAGTAGGAAACTAAAGCAGATTAGAAAGGTTACTGGGCAATAAGGGATCATTCCTTTGCTTTAAATACTGCGTGGATGTTTCCCTAAATAAACAAATAAAACTGCATGTGTCAAAGTTAGCTTTCATTTCAATTGATACTAGTGTAAAATATAAGACCAAGATAATTGCTGGGTTTAGACTATTTTGGATATGGACTGTAAAAAGAACAAGGCTCTGTATCTTTAAGATAAACTCCTAAGTGCAGAATGTCATTATTTCTGTGGAAAAGGGATGCTGATTATGAAAATAATGCTATCTTATACAACTCAGTCAAGATCACTGCCTTATGCCTTAATAAAGGTTTCTTTGTTGTTTATAAAAAGTAGGTTTTATTCTCCAATATTCAGAGCTAGGAATCTATCCCTCAACAAAAATGTCAGGCCCAAAGCCTAACATTTTCTGTGGAAAAAAACCTGGCTGGATGCTGAACCTTCTTAAATTTTGGATATATAGACCTCAGGGACAGAGCTTTTAGGGAGACAAAAGGTAGTACTGGACAGGGACAGATCTGCAGGGAGTTACTCTTTCCTCACGTTTATTGCAGTTCATCAGTACAGATGCTGGTAAGCAGCTTGGGGAGGTTGGAGTATGTAGCAGTGAAAGAGTTAAACTCAGTTGCAATTTCAAACTCTTGCCACCCCAGCTTTGGGCAGGAGGAAATGATCCCCTGCAGGGCCAACAGGCACCTGCTTGCCAAAGCAGAGCGGGTGCAAGTCAGGGTCTGATCCTGACACAACCTGAATATAACATTTCACACAGGAATGCACTGTTCCTTTTTATCTCCTTCCTTGCTGCATGTGCTACCTACAGACTAGCCTCAGTCTTTAATGAAATACCTCATTTTACCAGTGCTCAGTGTGTGTTTAAAAGAGAAGACAATCCTTTAGTATCGCAACTGGAGATTGTGCTTTTATGCAATCAAAACTCATAGAAGCAGCACTCTGTGAAGAGAAAAATAAAGACTTTGTAAGACAGAGAGGGAATTATTAGCATGTTTTTAAGAGTTCCTAAATATATACATCCTCAATATAATCCACTATCCTCTTCTTTTGGCTGCCTTGGCTACTTTGAAGTCCCTCCCAAATGCAAGGATCTGAGGCAGGACAGATTTGCAGCACCGTGTAGCTGGATCATACAAATCCTGCCAGCTGCAAATTGTGGCTCTGATCATTATGCAATTGATCAGAGGAGCCACTTCTTAGACAGTTCACTATTCCATATTTTGATCATTTTTTCTGACAAATTTCTATCATGAGAGCTTGTTGTTACATACATACATACATATGTGTGTATGTGTGTGTTTGTGTTTCAAAGCTGAGTATTTGCTGCACATATGCAAAGAAATTTCCTTTCTGTCATCATCTCAGGATATTATTAAAATTTGATGATTTTACATCCCAGCCTTAATATGCCCATTTCAGAGAGGAATTCCAAGCCTTTGTGAGGAAGACTTCTAGGAGTCAGGCCATCTGTAGGCCAAAAATGTTGATGTCAGAATGAACAAAGCTGTCTTCAGATCTCCACAATCACTCTTGGATGTTCCATTAGCATTTCAGCCAAGGTGTAGATACTCTGGTTTACAATTCTCTTTCCTAGGACCTTCAGTTTCAGAAGTAATTGTATATAAGCTTCATGAAACCCCTTTAAACTTTTCCTTTTGCTTAAGTGAAAACGTGTGAAAGGACAGCTCAGTTTTGAACATAGCAGCAAGTTCATTTGCAATCTCTAGTAGGAATGTTTGCTTGGCAAGCACATTCAGATGAAGAATGGTGGTGCCTGAGCAGATTCCTGATGTCTATTGTCTTGCCTTCTGCTGACTGAAGCTCAGTGATAGGAATGTATTTGCATATATAAAAAGAGAGATTTATATAAATGATACAATATATGGTAAAAATGTGGTCTAATAAAATTATTCCTGCTTTTAAAAAGGACAAAAAAGGGCTTATCTTTATTTCTGTTTCTCCTTTTATTTTCCTTTGCTTTATTTTCCCTGTATATATGGTACAAACCTCGGAAGTACAACAATTCCTGGATGTGAGATTTATATAAATGATACAATATATGGTAAAAATGTGGTCTAATAAAATTATTCCTGCTTTTAAAAAGGACAAAAAAGGGCTTATCTTTATTTCTGTTTCTCCTTTGATTTTCTTTTGCTTTATTTTCCTTTGTTTTATTTTCCTTTGCTTTATTTTCCCTCTATATATGGTACAAGACTCAGAAGTACAACAATTCCTGGATGCATCAGATCCTAAGGAACTTACGGTTATAATCAGTAAAAGCTTTAATTCATGCCTACACTAGCAAGAGGAATGGTCTAACAGACAGTGTAAGGACCTTTTTCTGTGCTATAGTCCTTTTCCTGCAGGGAAATTCAGTCTGACCACATGAGCTGATTGCCAATTAGCTGCAAAAATAAAGTTTGATCCCAGAGTGTGTCTTCCAACTCAGTTTTAAGTAAAGAGAACAGAGTTCATGCCTCCAGAGGTCTCTCTGCTAAACAAACAAGGTGTAATGAGTGAGAACAATTGCAAAATTTGGTTGGAAAGCATTTTCCTGAGCCAAACTAAACCAGTAATTTGGATCCGTTCTTAAAGATCTAAGCTTAAGTTCAAGTCTTTGGCATTCAGAAAGATACACAAAACTCTGCTTTGGGTGTCTAGCAGTCTCAAAAGGTCATCTGATCTGCTTTCTTCCACTGCTGTAGGATTAACTGTATTTTTTCTGGTGTTTTCCAGCTTGCTTGTAAAGACCTCCAAAAACGGGGATATTGTCACCTCCCACGTGATCTATTCCAGTTTGTTTCCTCTTGGATATTGCTCCACTTTACAAACCCTTCTAACCAGTTTAGTTTGAATCTTCCTTCATGCCAATAAATCCACTGCTTCTCATCCTATCCACCATGGACACAAACAGATCATTCTGTTTCTTTTTCAGTAACCTTCAGTATCTTTGAAGATTTTACATTGCCTGAAGGAAATTTTGTTTGTATATATGTGTGCATATATATGCATATGTGTATATATATTCATAAATAGAAAGTCCAAACAAGAAAGATAACATTTGTGAAAACTCCTATCCACCCAATGAAAAAGAAAATATGTGGAAAATGGGAATTACTTTATCCTTTGATAAAATAAATATGTTTCCTATACTTCAGTTATGCATTCATCATCAACAAGGTTCTATGATTCCTTGCTGTGGTCATAAGAAACTGCTCTTAATTTTGACAAGTTTTCTATTGAGAGATCTATTTCTATTAAATAAAAAACATACTTGATTTTTGTGTAAAAATAAGTGTTTGTTTACTTGTTTTCAATTGACCTAGCCCCCATAAGATATGATGAAAACAATATGCTTGGGAGGAAGAGTGATGAGCTGATTAGCTTTGTTTTCAAGCTTCTCTGTACCAGTGTTGGCACTGAAACCTCTAAACATCCTGAGGTTTCTAGTGTATTACTCAGAAAATTCCACCTCCAGAAATGTACACTAATGACTTTATGCTGGTTTATGGGAATGTAAGTCCCAAGACTTACAATTGTGTGCATCAGTGGTTGATACAAAGCCTGAAGTCACTAGTGGAATCCATAGGAATTTATTCCATAGGAATAAATGAGCAGAGTTGTGGTCAGTGGAGCAGA
>VWZO01009995.1:176413-192298 GCA_013396975.1 Bucco capensis
AGGAGGACAGGCTGAGAGAGCTGGGTCTCTTCAGCCTGGACAAGAGGAGACTGAGAGGAGACCTCAGCAATGCTTAGAAATATGTGAAGGGTGAGTGTGAGGAGGAGAGAGCCAGGCTCTGCTCCATGGCATCCAATGGTAGGACAAGAGGGAATGGGAGCAAGCTGGACCACAGGAGGTTTAGTATTAACATGAGGAGGAACTTCTTTCCAGTGCAGGTGCTGGAGCACTGGCCCAGGCTGCCCAGGAGGCTGTGGAGTCTCCTTGTCTGGAGCCATTGCAGAGCTGCCTGGACACATTGCTGTGTGAGCTGGTCTAGGTGCTCCTGCTCTGGCAGGGGGGTTGCACTAGATGATCTTTCTAGGGCCCTTCCAACCCCTGGGATACTGGGATACTGTGAACTCAGTGGTTAGGCTACAGCCTTTATGTTCCTTTAATTCTTGCATGTGAAACCAAAGGAGATTTGATGTTGTTTCTAATATTTTAACCTTTGGGCTGTTAAAATTATTTTTAATTTGCTACAAGATGATTTGATAGGTCAGTATATTATTGACCAGATTTAGTATTCTATGTTATTCCTCTAATGGCTTTTAATGTAATTAATTTATTTGCTCTGCTCTCTGCCAGGAAATGAAGACAAGGGATGAAAAATATTCTATTTGAAATCTGAAAAATTAAAGGAAAATAATTTAGTGAGAGTTCATTTTCTTCATAGTTCATTGCAGAGCAAGGAGGGGAAAGGAATCTGAAAAACACCTAGAGTAAGAAGGCTTTGTTGAAGGATTTAGTTTCATCTATAATCCCCATATTTTCCTATGGTATTATGCATAATTAGTCCAACTGTAGCAGTTCCCCAAATTACTTCATTTTTATTTAACTGAATAGCAGACAACACCATGAACTGTATATTCCTCAAAACTAACATGAATTTTGTTTAACACCATGACTTACAGAGTTAAGGCATTTCACAGATGACTAAATAACTGGCTAAACCTGCATTATAATTCTGTGCCAAGTGATAACATTAATAAGAGGAAACCCAGTAGGCTTGCAGCTGATAATAATTATGGCAGCTAGGAGACCAAGTATTTCCTTATAGCATTGCTGTTACAAATCTAATGTTCTTCTAACCTCCCACATGGAAATAAACATGTTGGCATGAGAGGCAGGTGTTCTGTGTTGCTGTTTTACACATTAAGATTTAAGTTTCTGGTAGTCGTGGCTAGGCTTGGCGAACGNTTTCTGGTAGTAAGAGATCAGTAAAAGTAGAAAAGCAAATACTTCTCCACCTCCTCTGTCAAATTATCGAATTATTGTTGTCAGAATCACAACAGTCTGGGTGTTATACAGAGTGATTATTGTAATAAGCATAGTTATAAGCATGAAAGTAACTAGTTTAATAGTGACTAATAGGCTTCAGCTGATGCATCTTACCAGTTCCATTAGAGCTGCTGGAATGAATCCTGCTGGGAATGGACTCCTGAATTATGATTGCTTTAGAAATCTTTCCTAATTTAAATCTCATTGCCTTCACTAACACCTCTTCAACAACCTGCATGCTGAAGTGGACCATACACCTGTGGATGTAGCAATCTTCCCTTGAGAATGAAGTTTTTGTTTCTTTTTTTCAGTCAGGTGTAAACAAGAATTGAATTTGACTGATTTCTGAAGCATAAACTCTTCTTTATATCAAACTCACAAGTGATATGTCACTTTTTTTCTCCATTAGATATGCAAAATAAGCTATTTCTGGGATAGAAGAAAAATTGTGGAATACCTAAAGCTTATATAGTATACTCCTACCAATTTTAATCCCCACTTAAAGTCACATGTTGCTACTTCTGATAATTGTTTTGTAATGGGTTTTCCACTCTTACATTCTCTGAGTGACACTTTAATAAGGAACTCCACGGTGATTCTATAAATCAGAAACAAACTTCCTTTTAACAAGGTAGAGCTAAATTATTCCTCAAATTAATTCTGAGGATTTCAGTATGTGATATTTCCTGTGGATAAACATTATAATTTGTTTATACTCACTTATTTTATTATCTATATTTGAAAATCATTCCATGACTGTGCATTGGTGGTTTAAGAAAGATGCATGTATTTATAAAGTGAATGCTAGGTGAAAAGAGTTATATCTCTAGAATTCATAAAATTAGGTAATAACAGGAAACTGTTGCACAAAAATAGTTTTGCACTGCAGGCAGCTATAGAATCAGAAGGCTTTAGACCATCAGTAATCCTCAATTTGGCCTCAATTTACCACTTAATATGTAAATTTAATATCTGTGAAACAGCTCCATTGGAATTAATTGGATCCTTGTGCTTCAAACGAAATGGCTTTAAAGTAAGCCACAGACCATGAGCTTGTTGGCTTTTAATAAGGTCTGTTTATGTTTTTGAGCAAATTAGGACCTGCTCCAATAAAGCAATTGTGAGCACACTCTGAAGCAGAGCAGGTATTTCACAGCCTCATTGAATCAGGATTTTAAGGATGCAGAGGGTTTAAATTTATAGTTTGCTTTTAATGCAGATTGAAATCCCTTAGTAATTCTAGGATAGAAAAAGCATCACCCTTTTCTCAGGCCTTGGAATACTTTATATGTTCTCTTTTTATTTGTCTTTCATCAATCTGATTCTTAAATGTGGGCGTACAAGAAACATGAGCCAAAGTAAATCAGCCTGTCTAGTTCCAATTCCAAGACCTCTCAAGTAATGTAAAGATGTGACTAAAGAGATGTATGGTAAGGAAGGAAAAAAAATAAATGCTTTTTAAAATTAAATTTTGACCAAGTTCTCTAAGATTAATTATCTCTTGGAGTTTATGAAGGTGTCTCTGCTTATATATGGCTAACTTTTTATTTCCATAACAAGGAACATTTTGAAGCGTTTTTGAGGTTGGTACAGTCACTAAAGTGTTCTCATGGATCTGCCTGTTAATCCAGAGTTTACAGGCTGCTTAGCTGTCACTTGGAGTTATAGAAATCAGAAAAACACTCCTCAGATCTGTTATTGTTTAGCCTCCGTGGGATGCAAAATTTCCCTCCAAGTACACTATTCTGGTAAGTGCAGGCAAGTACATTTACATATACACACTAACATATGTTCCCTGTGCTCAACAAAGGGAGAAAAAAATTGCTACACAGGCAAAGCAAAGGAATTTGGTAGAATAAACTTTACTGTGAAAACATATGAGAATCACAGGGGGTTTTTTATTATTATTTTATTATTATTCTCTTTACAGATGCATAAGTGTTTCAAAATATTGACACTTCAGCCATAGCTGAGACTGATAACTGACACTAAAATGTGAATTAAAAGAAATTTGAAATAGAAGAGATTTAATTGGTGAAAATATAGAATTAGCCCGTGAACAAACTTGAGCAGAAATATTTTTTGCAAGTGTAAGGCAGATTAAGTGATGTCATTCTCACCCTTTAAAACCCTTAAATGAGCAGTCATCAGTAGAAATGTTTAATAACGGAAACAACTTACGAAAAATGGTTGTAGTAAGACACTGCTTGTTGCTTAATTTCTTCCAATTACCAGCAAAACTGTAGAGCATTTATAAGGGAGAAACTCTACATATTATTTCAAGCAAGAGGAAAGAACTCTGGGGCCATTAAATGGAAAGATAATTTAGGTATGAGTGAACATCATATTGTTTCTTCATGACCCTTCAAACTGCACAAATAAAGGCAGAATGAAAAAAATAGCTTTCAGAAAGTCAGACTTCAATGAAATCACAGAAATGGAAGGAAAGACCATTTCAAATGGCATAAAAAAAAAAATAGTGATTAAAATGAATATTAAGAGCTCCCAGTTGAGAAACTAAAGTGTGGTGAAATGTTTTGATGGCATTTTAAGCACAAAAAAGACCTGCATAGAAAATGGACAGCAGATCAAACTACTGAGGATAGATAGGAAAACAAAGTCACCAAAGGAAACTTGTGGAGGAAATACACTGCAACAGGAAAGCATTTATAAGTAAGTATTCCAGAGGTAAGATGAAAACAAGATAGGTTAGTTTGCTTCTGCAGAGATTCAAAGTGATTGACATAGGATGCTGAACATTTCTGAACACTTAATGACTTCTGTCACTCTCTCTCAAGCTCATTTCCTATCAGACACTGTTATGGTTAATATCAGGCAGGAAAGATCAAGGAACAAATTGATACTTGACTTCAGATGTTTTCAAACTACCTTCATCTGAAGACTTTGTTTTAATACTGAAAGTATTCATTAATAAAAGCTCAGTGTTAGGATTCTTATGAGAAGTGGTCATAGATGATGATGAAAAAATAGCCAAAGGCAAAAGTTATACACTGCTTTCTGAAGGAAGTGCCAGAAAATTTCACATGTCCAACTTCCACTTCTTAAAAACATGTGGAGCCAATAAACAAGCAATCTGTGAACCCAGAGTAAAGCAGAGGGATGAATAACACCAACCTTTGTGTGTCAGGAATAAATCATGAGCTTCATTTCTTCCTACAAGAGGTAAAAGCCTCGTGGATGGAGGAGAAACAGCAGATGTCCTATTGCAGTTCCAATAAGATTTTCAACACAGGCTCATGTGCCTTTCTTGGAAGGAAACTGGAAAAACATGGTTTAGATGAAAATGCCAGAGGTATGTGGAAAGCTGAGCATTTTCCACTCTCCAAAGGTCTCTGCAGAGTAGAAAACTACTAAATGTTTCATGAATGACCAGAGAAGCAAACAGAAGGTGTGCTCTCTAAGAATGAAGGGTGACCAAGGCAAGAAGACTGTAATTATTAGCATCAAATTCCAAGAATTCTTGGCAGATTTTAGACAAGGTCAGCAAAAAAAAAAAAGGTAGTATTTTTCTAGTGCAAGTTTTTGTATATAGACAGGAATAAGTAAGCTAAGTCATTGGCTGAAAAAGACCTGGAGTAAACTTATGCTGTCGAGTGGGGAAAAATAAAAGAGAAAATATGACTGAGCTATTTAGCTTCTACTCTTTATACTAAATGAAATAAAATAGACAAATGAAATAACAAATGACTATGGCCTGTTGTAGACACTTACTGTTGGATGAGAATCATCTCTCTGCAGGATTGTTCTGCTAACAGGAGATTGTAGACATCACAACTGACACAGACATCTGTACTCCAGATAACCTAAAGCTGGGCAACTCAGCTCCTCAAGTCATTGCTAGGCTTCTCAGTTTGAATGGCTCCAGTACACATACCAAGCAGGTCCATAGAGATATTAGCAGTAGTAACAAAGTATTAATCCTACAAGCCAGGTAGCAGGCATACAGTGATTCTGTTTTGTAGGATACTGATAATCTCAGCATGTATCATTGTTGCAACAAGATCAGTCTGCATTCATACTGCAAAAACCTCTTATTAATGACTACTCTCCCTCCAAAACATGTCACCATTTCCAGAAAAATTGAGAATAGTCCCAGGCTCCTTCCTGAGCTGAGAAGATTGAGAGAAACAGAGGAAAAATCAGTACATCCCTTTGAGATCTCATACGACTTTAGTATTTTAAGAGTTGCTCATTTCATCAGACTACTCCAGTGGGATCTCTTCTTCAGGTAGGCATCCTGTGTGCATCAAAGTCATAGCTTCCTACAACCTATCCAAGGCCTCAGCCTTAGTCTTATATCCACTGTTTGCTTCTCATCCTTTTTTTCCCTAGGTGATTTGGTTTATTTTCAGCAATGGGAAGGTATGAAGCTGGTCAGCAAGATCTGTTTTCCATATGACATGAATGACATTAATTTCCTTTAAATCTTTATTACTAAGTCCTTCATCAGTTTGTGCACTTTAGCTTTTCTCCAGGCTATGATAGACTAAAAGACATAATTACTTTGATCATCCCATTCATTTTGTCAATATTGGCTATTCCATGAGTTCTTGAAAATCAACAGGAACGATGTCTATGAGGGATTTTTCCTGAGCTATTGAAGTACAAGTTTTGAAGTCCTCTGAAAATCTTCATTTTAACATGTCTGTCTCATGTACTTGTTGTTAAATCCCCTCAAAGTTACTGATAACATAGAAAATTGTTCATCATCTAGTATAAATGAAGTAATCTGACATTTTCTATCATAATATTTATTTCTGAATGCTTTTGGCTGTCATGTAACTGAAATGAAGAGGTAGAACTTGCCAAGTGTCATTGATCAGCTAGCTTTATCAGTTGAAAGATGATCTACCTACCTAAGCAAAACTGTGATCGATACAACTCACTTAAGCTTCTTCTCTCAGGCTTTTTTGAAACACTCTTCATCATTAAATCTGTCTGCAGGTGCCTTTATGTTTTTCTAGAAAGTTTATCAGTTTTCCTAGCACATTGCTATAAACAGCCTCTTCCTTTGCTTTGTATTTCTTTTTTAAATTTTATTATGGCTGGGTTTGCTTCCGATTTAATCTTCTTTTAGTATTTTAAGACTATAGCTTGTTTTGTTTCATCACTGTGACAGTTCTGGATGCCTATTAAAATGTTCTGAAACAATTCAATTAAAAATGTTACTATTTAGTTATGCTTCCCAGATGATTTGGCTCTGGCCTTGCTAAAGCAAGAGGAAAGTTTGTTATTATTATTTATTTTATATATTTCTTTTCCATATAACAAACTAAAGCATGTAACAATCTCTTGGCATGTAACAATTTCTTGTACCTCCTTACTCTAGATGTTACCTGTGATTTAAATATAGTTTTCTGGGAATTACATCATTTTTTTCTGAACATCTCAGATTCAGTGTTGGTAGCATTGACATGCAAATACACATAATGCAAACTGAAGTTCATCATAACAATATTTAACATAGAAATTACAAAACTAATGTCTCAGCTTGAAAGTTGTGAGCTTCTGGGGTTTTGTTTGTTTCTTTTTAATCAGTTGGAGTTTTTTTCAAGTAGGCATAGAGTAGAATATAAAACCTTCTTTTTAAGCATTTGTAATTTCATTTTCTGGGTTTTTTTGTTTGTTTTGTGGTTTTGTTTTTTTTCTAGTTCTAGAAAGGGTAAAACACATCCACTCTGCAAAGAAAAGTGAATTTTCAAATGTACCCATTTGTCCCCATAATGTATTCATGAGCCTGCTGTCACAGCACTGTTGCTTATTGTAAGGTTTAACTTTTCTGTTAATTGAAACAAAATGGGATTGTTTACATATCAACATGGTACTTAGTTTTGATATTATGGAATAATATCAATAATTAATAATTTAGAAAATATTTATTTCAGCTTATTATTATTCATATTTAATATTATTAATACTATTTAATTTATATAATATTTATAATAATTTAATAATTTCTCTTGAGCAGAGAAATGAATACATTAATAGTCCAGTTATTTCTCCCATTATTCTCCCCGTGAACCACTCCAACTTTTCTCCAGAGAAAACTGTTTGAAGCTCATTATATTCTCAGCAACCAAACAAAAGTTAAAATTACAGTATGTATGAAAACAGAAGATATTTTTTCTTTAAAAAAGGAGCATTAAAGGTGCCTTTCAAGCAACTACAGAGACTATATAAGTTGGGCTTCTTGGCAGCCTCCCATGCTGAGCTTTCTGTTTCACCCACTATCAAGGCACAGCTTTAAGATGGATGTGAGTTGTGTGTGTGGTCTGAAAATATCTTGAAACATGATAACGGATAACTGCCATCACATCAGGTATAAAATTCTGCCTTTATGTTGCTTGCAGGACTTCTGTCAGGGGAGCAGAAAGAGACTTATTCCAGCCTGCTGGGGCAGTAGGAAAGCTTGCTTGGATGCTTATGAGAAGGAAGCTTGCACAGGGAAGGAAGGAGATGCATTCACCTCCAGATTATGCTCAGAAAAAGAGCAGAAGGTGAATTTAAATGGCACTGAAGCAGCTGTCGTTCTGCTTGTGGAGCCCTACCAGTGTCTAACAGAAATTAACAGTGAGGCTCTGACTTGATCTGACAGCGTTAAATGCAGACAAATGGCTTCATTTGTTCAGTTAACTCCATGCTAAAACTAATTGCTTTTAAAGGCAGCAGTGCTTCTCCTCTGAGAAAGAACAACTTCTATCAACATATATAGATCCCACAATTTCAAGTATGATCCTCTGTGTGAACTGGAGATCTGTTAATAAAGGATGTTATAGATGAATAATTCTATAAGATATCCCCAGTGCCTTCATTACTGTTAAGTATTTCTATGATAACAAAACCACTCACTACAATACAGAGGAAATGTTATACTTTTTTCTTTTTCAAAATAGATTATTTTAAAACCACTCATCCATTAAGAAAATTGAGTGAGGAAGAGTTTGAGAGTTAAAAACAATTTGAGTTTACAAATAGAGAAGAACTAGAAAATGATAAAAAGCAGTAGTATGTTGTGTTTGTGATTGTAGCTAAAAAGGTTATACTAGGATAAGTCTGTAAGTGGCAGAGAGCTTATATAGAATAATTTGCTTCATCGGTCTTTGACACTATTTTACCTTCTACTAATCCAACACAACTTTCCTGGCCAATACCAGTTCACAGCATCAGCAGGGGTAATGGAATCCTGCAAGTGCAATATAGCCTGCTCAAACATCAGCAACAAGACAAGAGGATGACCATCAGGGAAGAACTGGGAACCTCACCCCTAGCAAGAGTGTCTGTCATTTGTTTTTGCTAGTTAGGAAATGCTGCTCTTCTGCCTGAGAAGGAGGTGGTGTGGGACCATGCTGGGGACATCTTTCCTCCTTCTCCTGTATCTGCAACCGGAGTGGCCAGCACGGACACAGAGCTTCACCACAGCCTTTCATCTGCAAAGCAATAGTCACTCAGCACTGCTCTTAACTTTCATAGAATCCTAGAATGGGCAGGTTGGAAGGGACCCAAAAGATCATGTAGTTCCAAGCTCCCCACACTGAGCAGGGATGCCAATCACTAGCCCAGGTCACCCAGATCACATATTACTGCAGCATGAAGCAGCTCACTGAGCCACACAGGGCTCAGGGCAGGATCTCTGCTATTTGCTTTTCCTTTCCCTTAGTCAATTCCAGTAAAACAGGAACAAGTAGAGATGTGAGCTTCTGACTGAATGATTGCCTGCTGCTTATCATTTTTATGGAAGGAAAATGTGTCCTAGAAAGCATCCCACTATTATAGGTTCAAGAAAAAACATTTTAAACTACTTTCTCAATGGTATACTCTCAACTGGCATAGTATCCTTTTTTAAGTTAATTGGATCAACTTCAGCTCCAAAGAAATGGTTGTTAGGTTTCTTCTTGTAAGGAAAAGCAAGCAGGAGCATTTTTGTGCATAAACGACCTCAGAGCCTTAGGACAGGAGTTTATATTTCTGCACACCTTTTGCAGATGTAGTAAATACAAGTTTGGTCTCTGCTGTGAGAAGCAGCCTGCCTGCATTTCTGTAGGGCAGGCATGTAAAATCCTCTAGCCAATTGTTTTGGAACAACAAGTGTGCTGTAAGTTAAAAGACAGGCTATTTTTGCTGTAACTTTCCTCCTCCATGCCCTCTGTTCTGTCTTCAGTCTTCTTCAGTCTTGGCTTTTTGCCTTTTTGGCTCACATACCTGAAAGCTTTCAGTGACACAAGTGCTGCTTTTTTGTCTGCAGGTGCCTCCTAGCTCTATACACATATTGTCATAGCAGCTTTCCTTCAAGTTGATTAGTAACAGATGGTAGAATTGTTCCTCCTTGAATGATTGAATGAATCTGTCAATTAATGAACTTGAAAGGTAAAAAAAAAAAGGTAATCATCCCTTTAATCTGAAATTCAAGAGGTAAATATCCATAGAGATTGAAAAGATTTAATTCCATAAGAACCTTGACATTATGGAGGACTAATTTTTGCTTAAATTGAAAAATATAAAATGTTTAACAATGCATGGTATTTATCTTTTCTGAGTTAATTTCTTCTGAATTTAGACATCTAAAGATAGGCCTCTAGTTTAAAGTTCTTTTCTAGAAACTCTGTATCATTAAAGGAGAGGGGGGAATTTCTAGCCTGGTGTCCAGGTCCCTATCTGGGAAACTCTCTGTGTCAGCTCAATCATATAAAAAATAAGACTAATCATACTTGCTAGCATAGCACAGCTCAACTTACAATATTTGGAGTCAGTTTCCTTGAACAAACAGAATTTTCCTCCACTAAGACAGACTACTAAGATATGGAAGACAATGTTAAAGAAGTCAACTGTGATAAAGCAGCAAAGTAGATCATAACTTGCATTGCTTATGAAATAGTCCCATGAGTATTAATCACCTGGAGTCATTTACAAGGGTTTTTCACATCAGTGTTTCAGGGAAGAATATTTCTTGCTAGTTCTCTGTCAAGTGTGTTGACCCTAGAATATGGAAATAGTCTTTTCAATAGAGAAGCATTCTCACACACTAAGATTGTGGTAATCATTTTACTCATGTCTCCACTTGTTCCTGTTTTACTGGAATGATTCTGAGAAATACCAGTGGGAAAATGAAAGAACAAAGTATATAATAGTTTATAAAAATAAAAAATAACACCCCCCCCAAGCAAATGACATTTCTTGAGACAGTTTTCTGGTGCCAGATATTGATAATACCTAGGTAACTACAATGGTTGTTCAGATAACAGGTAGGACTAATGTAAGATCTGCAAGAGACACGTGAGCTCCTATAGGAGTGGCTGAGTATTTTAATACAACACTTCAGTGAATATAATATTTTAAATGGCTTAATCCACCTTTTTGAGGTGGCTGATCACTACCCTTGAAAAAAAACCCTGTGTTTAAAGGCAGATTGTTTCACATGAAAGTTTTTGGACAGTTACAGCAGCTAATTTTCCAAACGCAACATTAACAAGAGCACTGACTAATCTTGCACAGAACTTCTCTGAAAGAAACTGTTTCTTCTTCCATTTTCTCAGTGTGTAGTTATCTAGATGAGAAAGAAGCTACAATTGTCTTTGCATCAGAAAACATAAGGCAATCACATTTGCAAACTGCTGATGTGCACATTATAGAGCAATAAAGGCAAACAGCATCCAAGTACTTTACATGTGAAATAGCCACCTAGGTATTCCTCATCACAAAATACAGACTCATAAAAAAGCAAAACAACTATTCTTTGGAATTAATTTTGCATACAAATTCTTGATTCCTGAGCAGGGAAAAAAAAAAAGTAGAACAGAAATGCAAAAAGAGTGTTTTGTAAAATATAAATGAAAAACAATAATACTTCTTGAATGTCTATTGCAGTACAATTAAATTTGAGTAATATTGTCCTCTGACAAATACATACTCCTCTTTTGCTTTAAAGCTCAGTCTTTCTTTATTATTGCAACAATGAAGATATTTATTGGATTAGATTACCAGGAAAGAACAGAATTTCTAACAGGTTCTTTCTCCTTTTTTTTTTTTTTAATGTGTTCTTTCTTTGTAATTAAAAAGTAAAGGTAATGGGTAATGAACTCAGGTTTGTATTTTTTCAGTATTTGTAGCCTCCTAGATGGCAATTTTTCCTGTGTTGAGAAATTCCATGTGAGAGAGGGCCTGCTTTGCCAGTGAGTCAGCCCTACCAAAGGCTAATGTTTGTCATTAAAATGTATGAAGCAAAGAAATGAAACAGGAACCAAGAGCACTTGGACTGCTTTTCTCATTTCCTGCAGTCAGTCCTTTGGAACAAGAGCTTCATAGTTGACAGTACCTCAATGGGATATTTTTTTGGGTCATTTCCATATTATCAATATGGTATTTTATTTTTCCATCACTAAGGAAAAAAACATTTTTTTATTGTGTCCTGTCTTGCTTTAGTCAGTAAGGTTACTTCATTTCATTTGAATAGGAGAATGAGTCAATGACATAGACATTTTTATATCTAGCTGTTCCTACTGAAACACCAAATTCTTAACTCTCACTGGAGGATAAGCTACTTTATCAGCATATCAGCCTTATATTCTCATAGCACTGCTTACTTGGCTTTCTCTGGAAATAAGGAAAATGCTGTTTTATTGGAATTTACTCATAGCAAACCCTTATATGATCACACACAGTGACTTCTGCAATGACCCAGCAGAATCTAGCTAGAATAAACACTGACTTTCATACCTGAACTGGAATAGCCAGGAGGCAGATTATAACTTGTTATTTCATGACTCAAGATCCATGCTTCATTTTCTGATCACAAGAGTCCAAGATGCTGAAAAATTCTACTAATGCCAAATAGGTTTTGTTATGGTTTTTGCTAGTTTTATAAAACAGCATTTCCTTGTACAATGTTGCTAGTGACTTTCCTGTGCTTTTTTAATGGTTTTGCTTTTATCAAAAGGACAGATATATGTCTCATTTTGATATAATATTTTATGTAACTCCTTGAAAGAAACAACAAAGCAAATCAGAAAATAAAGCAGTGATAGAAGAATACATGGGATTATGAAGAGGCATTTGTTGAGACTAATGGACTAAGGTATTTTCCCCCAAACACTAATGCCTTAACATTTAAAAGCTGTTAATTCTGCTCGTGAAAGTTCCTTTTAATGGCTTGACACTCAGCACTTCTTGCAATGTGAATGAAAAACAGGGTTCTTAGATTCAAAGTAAAAGGACACAGCTGCTTTGATGGAATGTTTGCAAAATAGTTATTCAGTACTTCATAGGAACAATCATATTTAAACCTGCAACTTTCTGGTTTGCTTGGGTGGACAGAGGCAAAACCACTTTTGTTGTTGTTGTTGTTAATGCAATTAATTCGGGAAGAATGGTTGCTCACCGTTACATTTGTTTCATGAATAAAAGTCCCACTGTCTTTAACCAAGCCAGGATTTAAATCCCTCAGGTTTGCTTTTAATTTGTGAATGGAATAAATCACTGACTATATAGCAAAGAATAGGAAAATAATCAGAAGTTTGTGAAAAACTGTCATGAATCTACAGAATTGCCCTTACTTATGCTTAAATCTCACAATTAAGGCAACATTTCCAGGAAATGTGACCTTTCCTGGGAGATTTCATGCCTTCCAATTCTAATAAAAGTAGCATAATTTTAAAAGTATTCTGAAAGTTAGAAATAAACAGCTAGGAGAGTTTGTTAAAAGACATCGCAGAGAAAAGTGAGTAACTTTCATTTTTTTGCCTGGGAAGAGAAGTGGAAATACAACATCATACACTTTTCCAAGCACATAAAGCACTGTGTGCTTGCTGCAGTTCCTTCAGCAGCTCACCCCACACTTTTCTGAAATAGCCTCCTTGACACTGCAAGGGAGTTTTGCTTCTATAAAGGAAATTACAGCAAGGATTGTAGGCAGGTGAAAGCAATTAATATTACTCCAAAAAGACAGTATTTCCCATCTTTTATCTTTTGGGCAGAAAAGCAAAGAAAATGACAGATGATTATAGTATATGAAAATAATCTTGACCTTTCTATCATATTAACATCAGATGAAGCAAATAATGGCAGATTCTGAACCTAATGCAATTACATAATTTTTTAGGGAGGAACTACTCATTCCGTCAAACTGCTTATGTGTTTGCAATATAGTTATTCCTCCCTTTTTGGCTAGGACACTATAATGTTATTATGGAGCCAGGAATCTGCCACTTTTGACAGCTGCCAGAGATTTGCTTATAGAGATAAACTAAACACATTACCAGAAGCTGAAGAAAGATATTGAAGGTTGTATTATCAAAGCCTTCACTGTTAACCAAGTCTGGATAATATAACTTATTTCTAGGTGTTTACCAGATAGACCAGCTGGTTTCAAGTCAGTTTTTTTAACAATCTAATTAACTTTTCAGGGGAAAAAAAACCACCAAAATCCACCACACCTTCCCTCAAGAACTCTCTGGTCGTTGCTGAGGTACAACTAATGATGACTTTAAAATGATTATTCAGTTGCAATGGGATAGGACCAAAAGCTGATATATTCTATCAGGGAATGGAAGTTTGTTTAGCCCCTAAATATGGTAATACATACAAGTAACTGGAATATACCTGAAGCCTGTCTGCTGGTTGTGCTTATTCAGTTCTCTTGTTGAAGAAAGCAAAGAGATCTGTAGTCTCTCCTGAAATCCTACACCTTCAGAGATCTCTGAGTAGGACTTTTGTTAACCTCTAGACTTCTCAGGACCCAGCATTTGAAAATTGGTCACCCTGACAGATAAATTTACCTGTCAATAAGCTGAACAGGCATCCTGCTGAACCAAGGCACGCAGGTGCTCAGCAAAGGCTGAGGAGAAAAGAGAGTTTTGAGAATGATTTTTTGTTTTGTTGTTGGACTGGCTTCATCAAGTTATGGCTGTATCTTGGTTTTGCACAAGCACCAAAATAAAATGTGGTGGATAATATTTTAAAGATTCGTCTTATAGGTATAAATATTAATTTTTTTCTAACACTGTACCATTGACTCTGTATTTTGAAGTGGAATAATTTTCTTATCGAAGGGAACTAATTTTTAAAAGAATGAAGAAAACTCTGGTTAGTATTTGCACTCTAAATGGATTTATAATATCTTCTTCCACTATTTCAGTTCAAATCTAAATGGAGTGAGAAAAAAAATGAAAAGATGTTGTTACCTTCTGAAAGCTGTGCATTGACACATGTGAAAGGAGCTTTCAGTCTAAAAGCAGAAGTAGTTGCATTTGCATTTAGGTAGTATGAGTAAAAATAGGAGCAAAGATTCAGCAACACAGACAGCTAAAATGTTAATCCAGAGTGTCTAGCAGGATTTTCCAAGCTGCAGTAAGTCCATGAAGCCATGAAAACACCTTCTAAATGATGACTTATATAAGTGCTTCTGGCAAAATCTTTTTTTCACAGCAAATGTATTCAGGGAATGTATTTTCAGTATTTAACAGCACAAACATTAGGTGGTGGTAACTGAATGTCCTAGCTGCTCAATCACAATCTTAGCCTGCAGGATACACACCAGCTTCTTCAACAGCAGTCTTCCAGAAGTTAGAGTTACTGGAAGTGTCTCTAAGAAAAAATAAAAGCAGAGGTTATGTGGGACCTGCTGTCTATACATTTTATACAGGCCCCACAGGGAAAAACAAAAACAAACCAAAAACAAACAATACAAACCAAAACCACTAAAACATATGACACTAGATAAATCATTTGAAAAAATATCCACAGCTACAATTTGGATGCTGGAGTTTGAGTCCCATCTCTTTATATTTCTAAAGGCATTTTCGGAGGAAAATAACCTTCCAGTTAGAACCAGGAGACTTTTCCCTTTCCTTCCCATAATCAGCTATGTTTGCCAGAAATGTGCAACTATCCATCTTGAAATCAGATATAAATTGGAGAAGTAGTTGAAGGAAAAGCAAAAATATAAGCCAAATATAGATCACTCTCGAGAAGAATAAATCTACGTGGAATACAGGAGGTCTTTAGATTAATTATTGCCATATTCTGCTTTCCAAAATGAAGGCATGGGATGCCACCACTGTTTCAGAGGTTTTAGATGTTTGTTTCTACTTCGTTCATTATGAATATCCCAACACAAAATGTTAGGTTAAGCAGAAATCCTTCCAGCTTATGATTCAGCAAGGCAGAAATGAAGAAAAAAAGATTGCATTACCAAGTTAGATTGAACTCTATGTATGTGTATGCATGCTTAAGGAAATTAGCTAAGGATACACATGTAAAAATGTTTGGAATAGCCCCTTAGAAATTGGTTTTTATCACAGAATTGCAGAATATCCTGAGTTGGAAGGGACCCACAAGGATCATCAAGTCCAACTCCTATTTAGGCACAGGAAAACCCCAAAGTCACACACACTATGTGTTTAAGAGCATTATCAAAGTGCTTCTGAAACTCCAGGAGAGTTGGTGCTATGACTGCCTCCCTGGGGAGCTTCTTCCAATATTCCACCACTCTCTGGGTAAAGAATCTCTTCCTAATATCCAACCTGAACTTCCCTCAGCACAGCTTCCTGTTAT
>VWZO01009995.1:192317-222581 GCA_013396975.1 Bucco capensis
CTCCAGGTGAGGCTGCACCAGCACTGAGTAAATGGCAACTATCACTTCTCTCAGTGGGCTAGTGATGGAGTGCTTGATGCACCCCAGGACCCAGTTGGCCTTTTTGGGTGCTAGGGCACACTGTTGACTCATCCTTAACTTGCTATCTATGAATACACCCAGATCCTCTCTGCAGTGCTGCTTTCTAGTCTCTCATTCCCCAGTAGGTACAGACCCATTAGGAAAAGAAAAAATCCCTAGCTTAGATAAAGTATGACTAGAGGTAAATAAAAAGCTTTGTGGCTTTTTTAGTGAATGGGGGAGTGATATGGATCTGATGGAGCAGGTNTTCTATGATTCTATATACAAACAATTTGGCACATAACAGAGCCCTGGAGTCTCACCAGGCTGCCAGCACAGGCACTGTCAAGGGCTGATGATGCCCACACTCCCCTTCAGGCTGTTGTCTCTGGATTTCACAAGGTGTTTTGTCCCCTCTTTCTGCCCAGGGCCCCATAACTTCTTTGCAAAAGCAGGTACCTAAACCTGCACTACTCCCAGCTCACCCCTCTTTCACCTTTCCTACGTCAGGCTTTTGCCATGCTTTGTAAACCCAGAGTGGTGTTTAGGGTTAGAGTTAGGTAAAACTGGCCAAAGCACATCTGCAGACTGCAGTTTCCCCTGATGTTTGCTGCTTTTACTTTCTGAGATAAGCTTGATGGACTTCTGATCTATGCATGGTCTGCTCCCAGCAGGGTCTCAGGATTCCTAATATCCAGTCAATCTGCTGCTTTTCTTCCTCTCCCCAGACAGGCTTTTGTTGTGGATGTGGATATGAACACCTTAAGTTATGGAAAATGTACTCCTTTTTGCTATTTGTCCAGTGGTTAACCATACATACTCATTGTTTACAAAGATGTGCCTTGTTTCAAGCTTCAGCTGCCCTAGGTTTGGTCTGCAGCTCCTAGTCCTCACTACTCCTCTCTCTCCTAGATTAGACAGCCCTTCACTTCCCAGTGTGTTCTCCCTTTAAAAGCACCTATGCTCAGCATTCAACTCATTTCTCAGGCTTCTTTTCAATAATTTAAACAGATGTCAAGGCTTAGGGCTGGGTTGGCCACTAAACAAGTGACAGATGCTCTCTATTATCTCCTCTTCCTTACCAAAGTGAAAGTGAAAGAGAATAAGTGAGAGACTTGTGGATTGGAAAAGAAAACTAAAAGTACTTGACTGAAAATAAAAACAATAAAATTAAATATATACAAATATCTATAAAACCAATATCAAACTCAATCCCCCTGATGGCAATTAGGTCACTGTCACCACTGATGCTGTGGGCAGGCACTGGGGAAGTCCCAGACTGGACTCCTTAGCAGTCAGGAACTGATTCAGGATCTGGATTCTGGAACTGATTTCAGGAAGTCATGGCTTGGGACTGAAGGTTGAATGGACAGTGTCCTTCTCCAACACTGGCCACTAAATAAGAGAGTCTGACCCCTGTGATCTCGCAGCTTTATACTGGATATTACATATATGGAATGGAATACCTAGTTAGTCAGTTTAGGATCACCTATCCTCTCTGCTCCTCCCCAGGAACCTGCCAAAAGCTTGTAAGGATGTCCTTGTTGCCCTGTGACAATTAAGCCATCCACTCAGCATCCCTGTGTCTGGACTCTTTTGTTGTGGGTTTGACCCTCCAACTAATTAAAATATGAGCACAGCACACTCTGGCCTAGAGTATAAAAGGAGTTCTGCTGGAAAGTCACTCTGAGTTGGTCTGCTTGACCTAAGTGGCTTTGCAGCCCAATCCTCCCCTTAGACTGGGACTCTACCCAAGGATAGTTTTGCTGACTGAGCTGTTACCCTCTGTTGGTGAGTACATTTTTTGGGTACACCCTGGAGTGGGAGGCTTTCCCTTTACAAGTGAGTGTGTGCACATTTTGGTTCATCTTTCNATAATATATATAATATATATATTATTTAGTATATACTAATATATACTAAATATATAATAATTTTTAAAAAGCATGCAACATCCCTGAAGAAAACTAAAAAAATTGGATATNTCTTTCTAAATGGAATATTCCTTGAAGCTTACAATTCAGCTGTGTAGTAGTATATTCCAAACTGACATCCGAACTTGTAATTTAACTTTGTCAGAAGGAGTGTTGAGCAATTTCAGTTACAATAAATCCACATTATGGCTAGCTATCACTGTCTTACTTTGTGAATGCTTCTGCGACAGTGAATCCCTACATCATTTTCATGAAGACATCCTCTTCCAGGACACCTGTTTTCCTGCTCTATTTGTATGCTTTCCATTCTTTTTTTCTCCATTGTGTAAAACTCCTCCTTTGGCTGTATTACAGGATTTTATTCAAACAGGCAGTGTTTGTCAAGCAATTCAGGCTTTTCTACAGAACAATAAGAAAGCCACCAGTGCTGAAATGCAGTAAGCCTTCCTATGCTGTTTGATAAGGTCTCCCTAGAGAAACTTCCCTCAGGATGTGCTGGCAAGAGCTGGCTTATTACTCTGCTTTCAAACTGCCTCTACTGTGACCACTTCAGTTTCACAACAATTGCAATACAGCATGCTAACAACTAGATGAAATGAGCATTTGCCACCTACTTAGCCATCAATCAGTATTTGCACAAATTTTGTCTCTTATATACTATTTCCTTCTGAGATTAAAACAAGTGTCTAGAGCAATGACAAAAACAGACAAAATACTTAGCAACTATTAGACAAAAAGAGATTCAAGCTAAGGGTGCAGGTTAGTAATTTTTAAAATATATACTAATATATACTAAATATACTAATATACTATTATTAGAGTATTATATAGTATATTAGTATATACTAATATATACTAAATACATAATAATTTTTAAAAAGCATGCAACATCCCTGAAGAAAACTAAAAAAGTTGGATATTCCTCACTGAAATCCTTGTACATAATTTGTAGAACTGTGTATAAACACAAGACAATATAGGTTACTATCAATAATATTTTATAATATATAAATATATAATAATAATTTATAATTTATGTCTAATATCTGCTTTTGGAGTCCTTGACAATTGTTTGAAAAACAGATGTTGATGCTTTCTGAACACTGCAGAAAGCAGTGAATAGAGAGGAAAAGCAGTCATCACTCAGAAAGGTCTGAACTCTACCATGGTTTTGAGTATAAATTTTAACATCCCAAAGGTTTAACAAAAATGTTTGAAAAGGTAAAATCACATTATTCCACCTGCTTTTTGGTAAGTGCAGGATGAAAATAGTGTAACACTTCCACAGGGTCACAGCTGTAACAGCAAGGAATCTGTGCTCTTCTGGTGCTTGGAGCAAAGAAGTCTTAGTCACATCATCTTCCTGTGAAACTATCCATGAAAGAGGAAAAGAAAGATACAGTGAATATCAGTCAGGCACCAATAAACACAGACTTCTGTAAAAATATTCAGTTATACTCTCAGGGGACTCTTCATTGATCCAAGAGTGAAAATTACCTTTTTTTTTTTCCACTTGCTTATGACCTTGCTAGACATTTGTAGTTCTACCATTCTTAGATTGTGGGATTGTCTGAACTAATATTAAATCAACCACTCAGTGAAGTAAATGGAAAGAGGACTCAAAATAAATACAAGTATGTACTTTAGTGCTTGGCTGGATGGTGGTCATGACATCAATATGCTTCTTAATTCATTCAGAAATATACTTCAGTTGTGGGGTTTTGTGGTTTCGATGTGTTTGATGTCTTCTTGATTTTGTTGTTGTGTTTTTTTTTTCTCTTATATTTTTCTGTTGTACATGTTTGTTTACAAACAGAAAAGGACATGTTCAGGATAACTGCATATTGTAATCCCAGCTGAATTTCAGCCACTTCACCCCAAAAAACCTCAGATGCAATTGAACAAATATCCAAGCAATCTGAATATGTTGTTTTGATATTTTTAATATGAAGCATGTAGAGTTTTATCCGGATAAAAGCTTCAGTAAGACATTTTCCTTGATTTATGAATAGGTGGAGTTTTCTTAAAGAAAGACTGATTTTATTTTACAGATGATTTGTTTGACCAGAAAACTTTCAATGCAATTCTTAGTCCAGCTCCAATACAGAACAATTGATTATCCTATACCCATAGCTCACACCTATGTGTTTGATGGTGTATGAAGTTTTTATTATCTAAGTAGTATAATAGAGCATAACACATTAATTTTTCCAGAGAACACAGATGAATAGAGAGCCTCAGAGTTATTAGTATCACTTGGGTTAAATTGCACATTGAAATACATTTGTGCCTCAAGGCAATCTGAGAACAATGAAGCATAAAATCAGATAATCAAAAGATAAAATGGCTTATTCCATTACCACATTTTTTCTATAAATCAAGAGCACTAATAAGCAGTGGCAACACTGATGATTATAGTAAATACTCTTGATTAATCTGTTGATTATAGTAAAGAAACATCCGTATCATCCTCAAAAGATGCTGAGTTCTCAGGCAGGGAATGGGTAAAAATTGCTACCTTTTTTTCTGGAGGCAACGGTGTAAAAGAGCCTGAGGGCTAAAACACAAAGGAAAAGTGATTGATGCAGCAAGGATGTAATCAAATATGTGAACGAAACTTGGCCCATGTCAGTTGGGAATGTCCCCAAATATAAAATATGCCATTTGCTGTGGGATGAATACCAAGGTCTCCTAAAGGAGTAGGGCAATAAGAAAAAATGCCTGCTCTGGCTCTCTGTTTTGGAGTATAGCATTACCTCTGGACTCTCACTGAGTGTACATTATCATTCTGCTTGTCTAGATCAAGAAACAAATGAAGGAGTGGTATGTCTCCATAATAACTCTCTTGCAAGGGGAATCAGTCTGCAGAGAAGAGCACTGAACTGTCATGCCTAGACCCTTCTTCATGCTTGAACTGTTAAAAAATGCTGTGTATCTTGTGCACTGCACTGTCCATTTGCAGCATAGACTAACCTCTTGAGAAAATTAGTGACCTGTCCAAGCTCACAAAGTGAATTAGCAAGAAAGTTGCTCTAAGAACTGAGAAATTTCTAACAATAATAGTTTGTCAGGGAACTGATTTGCAATGTCAAGCAGAAATTAAACCAATGAAGCATCACGTTGAACAAGTAAGTGATAAACTTGTAGTTGCCATCAAGACAGAGATCTGAAATAATGGTACATTAATACTATGCAGCATTTCGAAGGTCAGAATTGATCTGGAAATTGGGGTTCTTTCATTCCACTTCCTTGTTATCTCTTGAACTCTGTATGTTCAACATCAGTAGAGACATTTATGTTTCTAAAGCCTAGTCCTGGTTTCCACCATCTCTGCAAAATTAAGAATTGCTTTCTGTTAGAAGTTTGTTTGTGGATAGTTATCTGCAGCACCAAAACCACTGCCATGCTTAATGTTAGAGTGTCCAGGTGATCCTCTCCAACAGGAGTTTATTAAGCCACTCTTTCACACCTAGAAACTGTTCTCCACAGAAAACTGATAGGATCTCATTGTTAAACATGTATGGCTAGGCTTCACGAACGAAGCTNAAAATGTCAGGTTACTCCTAAGAATTAGATTTGTAACCAGTTTTGACAAAAACAGAGTGAAAGAACAAGATCACTGCGCATAATACATGAGGTGGTGATTCTTTGAGAAATCAACTTTTTATTAGAGAATGCCAAGTTATTTAATATAAATCCCAGTGGTTTCTTGTATCTGAATCACTCAGAAGTGAAATACAGGAAAAGCTTTGATGAAACCAGCTCTTGTCTTTTTATATTTCTTTTTTCACAGCATATGGCACGGTGATGATAGGTGGACCTGATGATCTTAGAGGTTTCCTTCATCCTTAATAATTCTGTCATTCTATGATTCTGTGACATATGCCCTGGGCACTTGTGTCCTCTGTAGGTCTCCTAACTAGATGAAAGCAAATAGAGTTGCCTGCATTGCAGGTGACATGATGGTGTCTGTTAAAATTCATGAATATTTCCAGTTTCTTGGTGGTCTTGGTTTTCTGGTTCTGTTTTACACCATTTGTGCCATTGGATCAGAGCCTGACTTCCATCCCCTATTATCAGATATTTCAGAATAATGAGGGATTGATCTGAAAGTAAACATCACAATAATTCTAAAAAAACAAACAAACCCAAAACCCCCAAACAAAACTAAAATCTTTCTATATATAGCTGTAAGCATGGTTTGATTTTGCCCTCTTTACTAAAGAAATTACATTCTTTGAACACACCCCAAAGTGACATGTGTTTCTACAGTTCTACACTTATATTTTTGAAAGGATTTCGAATTGTAAGGTATGCTTGCTTTTTTGGTACACTTGTTTGAATGAGGAATAACTCTGATGAGTCACACTCTTTTAAAAACAGTGCACTAGCCTAAGGTGTGAAAAAGTTCACATGAAGTCATTTTGTTAGCCCTGAAAGACCACTCACTTTTGACCTTTAAAAACAGCCATGTGTTGACAGTTGTATTTTTCAGATACTGAATAGATTGACTTGGTAAAGCACAGTTATTCTGGAGCAATGGTGGTAATAGCTATTCCTGCTCATGAGTAAATCTACTCCTTTCTAGTCTGGATTCACACTCAGTAAAACTCACATATCCTTCTTTAATTCACATTATCTTCCAAGGTTGGGCAAGCCTTTCTCCATGTCCAGGTACTCCATAGTTTTACATCAAAACCAAGCTGTATATTATTAGATTTGGACACACAAGTTTGGCCTGCATTTTGAAGAAAAAAATCTTATGTTGTCCACATAAACATTTTTTACTATCTTAATCTGGCAGTCCAAAATGTGTACAGATAAAACAAGTTACTTCAGAGCTAATTATAAATATATAAATTTTTTTTCAAGAAAGACAATTAAAGGATTCTATAGAAGAAAATGCATTTCCTCTTCACCATTCACATATAAATACTCCATTTTTTAACATATCTTAGGAGTTACTATTCTTGAACCATCTTGAAGAAGGAGAATGGCTTCTACTTGCCAGTTATCCTATTATTTATTTTTTATTGTCCTAAAGATATAATCAAAACTTTAAAAGGGATTTAATGACAAACAAATATTTTTCATGCTTCTGAATTTTCAGCTCTAGCTTGATAGGATTTTTGTTAATAAGTTTTTATCATTTCTGAATTCAGTTTTGATATTTAGTGTTGCCAGAACCTTTCAAGGAAAGAATAAGCATACATCACTGTTTAGATTTACTAGCAAGGATTTGGTATGCACACCAAGGTCACTTCTAAATCTTGTGAATCATGATGGCAGCTGCAGAGTAAAAGGCTGCACCTCAGGGAGGAGGGGACAGTTCAGGTGACCCTTGCTGAGTAGCTATTCCATTCCATATACAGCATATTCTGTACAAAGCTGAGGGTCAGATTCTTCTTCTTCCTCTCTTTCTTCTTCAATGGCTGGTATCTGAGTAGGACTCTGTCCTATCTTTGATCCCAGTCCAAGAGTTCCTGAATCCAATTACATTGAGTATTCCACTCAATCTATAGTTAAGTCTGTGACTTCTCCCCTGCCTAAGCTTTCCAAGCAGAACACTTCATAGAATCTTTTGGTTCCTCCAGAGCACTGATGACAACTTTCTAACTCAGGTGCTGAGGGAACCGACAAGGAGAAGAGTGTTGCTGGACCTTGTACTAACAAATCAAGAGGGACTCATTGAGGATGTGAAGGTAGGGGCACCCTTGGCTGGAGTGACCATGAGTTGGTGCAGTTCAGGATTGTGGGCAGTAGGCACAGGGACAAGAGCAGGATTGCTACCCTGGACACAGAGCTATACTTCACAATATCCATGTGATATGAAGATTTACTGTTATCCTTACTGAGCACTTGAAGCAACATCACACAGAAATAAAGCATGCTTTCCAGGAAGAGAGTACACAGCCAACGACCTTGAAAGGATTTTGTTTAAGTGTGCATTCTTAATTTTCTGTATTGTGCAAGGTACTGCTGGCACTCATCTCACAGTGAGTAAACCCTGCATTTAAAAGCAATGTGACTACATGACATCAGAGCTTGAAATCCTTTGCAGTTCCATGACAGCATGGACAGCAGGGGACCCTTTAAAAATGCAGATGGTAACCTTAAGAAGGATGTTTTTTCAGACTACTTGAACTGAGATTTTCCAGATAACCAGAAGTCTCAAGCTGGCTAGCATTCTCCCTTGCATACAAGTAAGCATGCATAGGAGCAGCTAGAGGCTGATCTACTCTATGTGCAAATGGACCTTAACTTATTGCCTCTGGATTCAAGGGGTTGACAAAATACTTCAGCAATTTTCCAGAACTGCAGATTTGGGTGGTTTTTCTCTTTGTATGTGGGCTCATATTTCAGGTAGTTTTAGACACCCACTTACTGAAAATCTTCAGTCACCCTTGCAAGAACAGACTGCTGAACACATACACACTAGCATCGCTGCACAGCCCTGGGGAAAAAGTGAAAGGCTTTCTGGTGAAAATACTCTGCAACACAAACACCTCTCTGAGTCACTGCAGGGAGTCAGCTGGTCACACTAGTGTGGCAACACATTTCACATTCATTTATGTATAAACACACTGCTACAACAGCCTTCAGACACTGATCCTTGAACACTGGCTCTGGCAACAGTCACTTTGTTGACATTACTACTGTCAAATAGCACAGGTCTTATGGCATAATAGATAATATCCATTTATTCAGCATTTTCCCCCTACTTGCTCCCTTCATAAAATACCTCAATATATAAGTAATATTTATAAATTTATTTTTTCTAGTAGTTTACCTCCATTGTCACACTCTTTTCTTCCCCAGCACCACTATATTCTGTCACAATTCAGCTTCCATAAGTGTGGTTTTGCTGGAAATTGATGTGGTCTAGGGTCACACTGACAAAATATCTTGGAGGACAGTGTAAAATTTCAAGACAACAAGAAAAAAACTTGTCAAATATCAGCAAACCCCTACTGTTGCCTGATAAAATTGGGAATACTCATTTTGTGTGATGCATTTTGCATATATATATATAAAATATTAAAATTGATCAAAGAAATCCACACATGACAAACTTCCATTGAGGAACTCACTGTAAGCAGCTGTGCAGAGAAGGACCTGGGGGTCATGATAGATGAACAGCTGGATATGAGCCAGCAATGTGCACTCACAGCCCAGAGAGCCAACAGCATCCTGGGCTGCATCAGGAGAGGCATGAGCAGCAGGGCTAGGGAGGTGATTCTGCCTCTCTACTCTGTGCTTGTGAGGCCTCACCTGGAGTACTGCATCCAGTTCTGGGCTCCTCAGCATGAAATAAATGTGGAGCTGTTGGAGTGAGTCCAGAGGAATGATTAAAGGTCTAGAGAACCTCCTGTATGAGGATAGGCTGAAGGAGTTGGGATTGTTCAGCCTGGAGAAGAGAAGGCTTCCAGGGGATCTTAGAGCAGCTTTCCAGTACCTAAAGGGAGATTATAAAATAGAAGGGGAGAGACTTTTCAGCTGGTCAGATTGTAATATGACAAGGGGGAATGGTTACAAACTGAAGGAGGGGAGATTTAGACTGGAGATTAAAAGGAAGTTCTTTCCCCAGAGAGTGGTTAGGCACTGGCACAGGTTGCCCAGAGAGGTTGTGGCTGCTCCATCCCTGGCAGTGTTCAAGGCCAGGCTGGATGTGGCCCTGAGCAACCTGGTCCAGTGTGTGGCATCCCTGCCTATGGTTGGAGATTGGAACTAGACGATCTTTAAGGTCCCTTCCAACCCTGACAATTCTATAATCCAGAGTGCAACAGCAAAGATGCAGTGCTCATGCACCAGTAGTACAGGACATGGGTTTCACTTCAGTGATTTTAGGAGCTTCTGCTTGTAGGCTTGAGTTTCTAGAAAGGCAAAGAGGGAAGAACACATAGAATCAAAAGTAATTCCAAATTAGACACTGTGGCTGGTGAAGGAATGAACCAACAGGCAAACACCCACAGAGACATATCAGATGATACAAGTGCATCTCAGGCTCTATGTAAATGTCCTGTCATGCTGCTAATCCCTGCAGTGACAGGAGAGCTTTCTTGCAGCTTGCTAGTGACAGGCCTCAGCTCAGTACATGCAGCAAGCAGGCAGAATCACTACGCTGAGTGGGCACCAGACCACAACGATTTGCAAACTAGTATCTTGAAGAAAATAGTGACTGACTGTAATTGCCTTTCAAAATTACACTTATCATTGGCAGACACTGATTAGCTTTCTTTTTGTAGCTTATTGGAAAATTAGTAGCAGACAATTCTTGCTAATTTCCTAGAAGGATAATGGGAACATTTTACACAACTTCTTACCACAAACCTCTACACAAGCCAAGAAATAGCTGTTACACACTTGGCATTTTACTCTTTGCTAAATATTATGCTAGCATTGAATTTTGGTTTTGCACTCGTGGATTTTAAATTCCAGTTCTTGCTTTGAAACTAAAAATCAATAACCCCTACTTGAACCTAGCATAGTTGTTTCACTTTTCTAAGCTCCATGTCAGTGTGAGGCTGGCCTGTGATAGCATGATTCCAGTTCAAACATTTTGCTCAGTGCAAAACCCTAAAAATAAGCTTAGACAAGTCCTCCTAGCCACATGTTTTTGGCGGATGTCTGCTTCAAGCATGGAGAAAATATCTCTTACCAATGGTGCAATTACATAAGACAGAGGTCAAATAAATGTGTTTGCGCAGAAATAAATGTGTTTCTCTCAAATCTTATCCACACATTTGGTGCAGATTTGAGGGTCCATCAGTGTAGTGCAGCTGACTGTTTTATGCAGATTTTCTTAGTGAAATGCAATCCTTAATTTCTTGATTTCTTTGCTGACTGATAGATCAAATCAAAATGTGCTGAAAAATTAATCTGAAGAAAAGAATATCCTACACTGTCAATGCATATAATTTTAATCTAATATTTCAAAAATCCATCAGCATAATAATGTTAATTTCTCAAAGTGTTCTGTTTGTGAGTTTCCTTAATTTTATTAACTTTTGTTTTGTTTTGTTACTGCAGAAAAGTGAAATGCTGAACAAAGCTATAAGCTAGGTCTGCATTTTCAGCTGTGGGTGAGGTCAAGCTACATTTCTGACTCACATCACCTTCATCTTAAACATTTAACACTTCACTGATCCAATTATATACTAGCATAAATATTAGACGAGCAGGAGATTTCTGAATTATGTGCCTTCCATGGTTTACACCAGCAAAAGGCTGATTTGTTTTTTCCACCAATACACTTGTGGATAATTATCTTATTCCCATAAGCCATCCCTGGACACCATCCAGTGGAACCTTGACTTAATTCTGAATGACTTGCTGAAAGGCATTCCAATCACGAATTACATTTCAATGTGGCTCTTGAATTCAGTAAACTTGTTCACATGGTAGTCTCCTGCTCAGCATGAGTAATCATAGCACAATCTAGCCTATGACATTTTAAATGAAGAAAATGTTATATACAGAAGTTTTTATCTTAACAGAAGAACACATGAGACAGTTATATCAGGGCTAATAATCTCCAAGGCTCATGTTGTTTTGCAGTGGCTCAGAAACATTTATACCCACTAGTTCACAAGCATTTTTGTGAAGATAACATTCTGAGATAATGACACAAAGTATGTGCTTGCTTTCAAAGTGCTGTACCTTCATCTCCTTCTACTCCAGCCAGTTTCTGGGAGCTCACACACACCTTGAAGAACTTTGTCTGTAGCAGCTGAAACATAATCAGGTATTGTCTGGCTTTCAGATGCATTGCTAAAACAACATAAATCAACCTTGCTTTTCTACCCCAACCATAACTATGTGGTGTTTCTTTTTTAATCTTACCTATGTTCTGTTTTTTATAAAACTAATAGTACATGGAAAAAAATGTGACGTATTTAGGAATTTGAAGCTTTCTCTTCCAAAAAATGTTTGCCCTGAAGGAGCTACAGATCTAAGCAAGACCTTATAAACAAACTTGACTCTTTAATAACCCCTTTAGTGATTACTAATTCTCTAAAATGGCAGTTATCTCTAAAATATTTATCTCATCTCTTACTCTTGTGACAGAATTAGAACACTCTGATGAGTCATCCTTATTCATCTCCCGTGGGTAATTTTACTCCACCTATTTCCATCAAAACATTATCTTCAGAATTTTATTCATTATTATTTCAGCTACTGTCACAAGTTTCAACAGAATTTGCTGTTGTGCATATTGCCTATATTATTCCTAGTCTGTTTTCCATCTGGAGAATGAATGATGTTTTGTAATCACAAAGCAAATAAAAAGGGAGTAGAGGCAGTGCTTAAGTTAATTTTCATTTTAATTTGCTGCATTATACACTTCTTTCAAATGTTGCTATAGGCAAAACTGGTTTATGCAGGAATACAGACTTCTCTACACTGGATCACTAAAGAAAGTTACTGTCTCTGTAGGATTTACACCTTTAAGTCAACCAAGTGACCCCATTCTACATCAAATCTGTGGTGGTGAGGGCTATTTATTAGAACCTTAATTACTCTTGATGTTGTCAATCTCACACTTAGCAAGAAATAAGTCAACAAACCAAATAATCTTTCCACCTAAAAAGAGGCCTTTCTTATTGATTCTTTTCCCACACTATGACTGAAAGACATTTGATGGAACAGCAATCTGGAATGGCAAATTCCCTGTTCAGTGTTGGATAGTATAACTGGGATTCTGGCATATGCTTGCTTATGAAGTTAAAATCTGTGTTGCTCTTGTGCAAATAGCAGGCATTTATGTCTCCAGAATGCTCTCTGACATGTTTTTGTACATTCATTAAATTAATTTTTGAGACTTCAAATGTTAAGAATGACTCCCCATACCCTCCTCATGTTTTTTTCTTTTTCACCAAGAAATAAAGTGTTAGGATTTTAAACGATAAGTAAAAACGTGCTAGGCCATGACCTTGAATTAAATTGATATTAGCACCCTTCACCACCATATTAATAAAACACTACCTTCTTCTTCCTGGAGGCACAATGGTTAAAGTACTTCCCCCAAAACAGTACTGGTACAGATGGTTTGTATCTTGCTGCACTTGAGCATTTTCTGTTTACAGTAAGTAGTCCTTTTCAGTAGATGAAGTAGGCAGCTTGTTCCAGAGTGTATTGAGAGGAACAGAATTTGAAGGAGCAGTACAGAATTTGTGAATAAGCTCAGTTCCAGTCTCTGGGTTCTACCATTTGCTCAGGCCACTTCTCTGCAACCACACTTTCAGTACAGGCTCGGCCACAGAAACAACAGGAGCTTTAATAGCAAACATAACTATTCCAACTCATTTCTCTCTACAATGGATGCTATCACATTCCTCTCAAGTAGTCAGTGTCATTTTCTGTCTCTGATCTCACTTAATGCTTCCCTGAGGATTTCGGACAGGATGCAGCTTATAGATGAATCTACAGTGCTGAGCCTAATAAGCACTAATAACAAAGCAAACAGAACCTTTCCTTTTACTCCTATCTTATCCTCATTAAAGCTCTATTTCTAGCAAAGAAAAATTATGGAATGTAGGAAGGAAACTCGTACAATCTGTGTAAAGAAAATTTAGTTTTACTACCACACAAGGACTGATAAATCCCCTATAAGTCAAACTGACACTGTGCAAATTGAGGTCATTTCCTGTCTTCTTATGGCATATTACCTGGGAGAAGAGAGCAACCTCCACTTGCTACAGACTTGTTGCAGGTAGTTTTAAGGAGAGATAAGGTCTCCTCTGAGCCTCCTCTTCTCCAGCCTAAGCAACTCTATCTCCCTCAGCCACTCCTCAGAAGACCTGAGCTCTAGACCTTTCACCAGCTTGCTTTCCCATCTTTGCAAGCTGCATCATGATTCACCTCTTGCACAAATTGTTTCAGGTCTATTTAGTGTTTTCTGAGTTGTTGAACAGTAACATTCTGTGAACTAGGAAGAATAAAGAAGATTTTTCTGAATCAGATTTTCTTTTTTTAATTTATATACTGAAGCACATAGACTCTTTAAAGTGAGGATCAGAACTCAGGGAGAAGAGTTCACTTTGACAGAGTTATGTTGTCTGCTTCTAGGCAATGCAGCTGATTTTGCTGTAACAAAACAGCTTCAACAAAAGGAAAAAAACCCTTCATAGTCTGCTGATTCATACACTCTCCTAGAATGTAATAGATACCAAGGTCTCTGTCTATCTCAAAGAGTTCTCCGACCACTATATCACAGATGTCAGTGACTGTAAACAATGCAATTATTTTCTGTCCAGAAACCAAACTTAGGTTTTAGGCATGCTCTTAAAATAAGTGTAGGGAAAGTCTATTTTTGAAACCCCATCCACTCTGAATGTGAAAGACATACCAAGCTTTCCAGTGCTATCCCAACTATAGCAACTGTGGAGGGTACATCCTGCTCTGGCAGGGGGGTTGCACTAGAGGATCTTTCTAGGGCCCTTCCAACCCCTGACATACTGGGATACTGGGATACATAAAACCAAACAGCTCCCACAGCCTTCAAATCTAGATACTGACAGGACAGGCTGGCAGCTGAGAGGGAGATTTTCAAGGCTGCCATCTCTAAGTGCAAAAATGTCTCATATTTGAATGTGGATCTCTCTAACCAGCTAGTAAGTCATAGATGCATTTATCATGGAGTAAGACAGAGACGTAACAGGAACTAATTTTCTGAGTTTCTCGTGGGTAACAGCAGCTACTGTCTTGTACTGTAGGGATGATTCATTTGACATTTCTTTGTTGTAATGAATGTTGAGCAATCTTTCCTAGTAAGTTATAAGCTTGTTCTTCAAAGCTGTAACAGAAAGGTCAAGGGAAAACGGTCATTTGGCTTTTCTACAGCATTTTCTTTTATTCCAGAAACAAATACAATACAAGCCATTCTCATGTAGCAATACCAAATGGGAACATACCTCAGGCAAGATGTGTGGACATATAAGAATCAGAAATCCCTGGCTCTAAAAGTCAAAACCACGGTACTAAAGGGAATAAGAATGTAATCATGCAGCTTTGCCTATATCAAGAAATCCAAAATAGACTGGCATAAAATATTTAACATTGTCAAATCGTGTTTCTATCATCATCCTCTTTAAAAGCATATAGAGGCTTGCAGATCTCTCCACTTCTGCATGACATGATCCATGCCCAATGTAGGCTGCCAGTATAAAGCTGTGATAAGTAAGCAAAAAAAGGTCAACATGGCTTTCTACAGAATCATCCTAAGATAAAGTTAAGATGCAATATTTCTACTCAGTACAGCTTGTGTCATTCTTAGCATAAGGTAAAGAAGAAATGGAGGGTATCACAGGTTATTTCAAGTGCTCAGAAAGAGATAAGAGAGTTGGAATTAATATGGAAGTATTATGCGAGTTGAACATGTATTAAATAAGGAGATTAAAAATGTACTTTTTGTATTTAAAAGGGTGAAAGCAAAGAAAGTAAGAATGAAACAGAAAAAGGGATCATCATCATGAGAAATAAATACATTCAAATACAGTATAAATTCCAGAGGATGAGGGAGGTAAAAACCTTTTTCTTGGAAAGAATTAAGAAGGACTTTCAAAACACTAGCAAAACACAGTAGTAAACACCACACTAAACCCTAGGTTGATGAGGGATTGTGGAATAGAAAAAAAATCTTCTTCCAAGGTACAATATGCATCCTAAGTGGTTTTAGACCTGTGAAATGCTGAAACACTCTTACAATTCCATTAGAAGGATGTATTTCCCTCCTTGTCTAAACTTTGATGAGGAGGAGTGAGAGAGAAGAGAAGCCTGAGCCTGGGGCAGATGATAGTGTTAAAAGCCACATTTGGTCACAAGTGCTGTGTGAGTCCAACCATTTCACACCTAAAATGAGAATGTCAGCCACAGCTTGAAAAATTATCAGAATACATTTACCTCAGAATGTTGTTAGACTATAACATTTTCAGAGTCCTAGGAACATGCTAACACTCAACCTTGGAGAACCAAGAGTCACAGCATCCTTACCAATTTTTGTCCAGTCAGACAATGAAGAATGTTTTAGGTAAACTTTAATTTGCATTTGAGGAAGTTCTTCATTTCTTCTGTCAACTTCTTCTGTATATTCTAAAGCAGGAATAAAAAGGCTGTACAGATGATCATAAAGTACTCAGCATATACACAGTTCTTTAAATATTCCCATTGTCCAAAACAAGGATTTAAGTGACTGTTCTAGTATTAGGGAGGGTATGGTTTTAAATCAGAACATAATTCCAATAGCTTCATTTGTGTAGAGTTTGGGCTTATCTGAAGAGAAATTTAGACAAACTTTACTTGGCATTATTAGTGTTCTGATTTTTATTTTTTTAAAGCAGACTTATACTTTAGACTATGATATCTTTTTATATGATGTAGGTATCAATTTTAAGTAAGTTTCTTGAGGAGCTCAGCTAAATAAAGATATCTAATAACCAGGAAGGTATTTCAAATTGTCTCAGCATGTGAAGAACCACTGTCAAAATCTGAGTAAATGTCTTGAGCACTTGAAGTATGAAGAGTCCAGAATCTAGTAATTTACCTTAGAGCTTTCTATTTCATGTCAGGGTTTTCAATTTTGAAGCCAGAAAGTTAAAGAAAGAGAAGATATTTTCAATCTTACTACTATTTCTCTATTTCTAGCTAAATGAAAATGACTCCTAACTAACTTGAGGAGTGCTCTGCTAGGCAGTTTCCTTCAAAATATATGTTTTAAGATTTTTCTATTGAAGGATTTCTTTCCGTTGGCAAAACTGAGAAGTATGTAAATAATTCCCCTTGAATTTTTGTTAAGTTCAACAAACAGTCAGTACAAAATTTTAGTCTTAGTTTCTATTAAGTTATATTTTTAAATAACAATTTCTGACTTTTAAACTTCCATGTGACAAAATCTGTACCAGTGATGGTCCTTCACTGAAGATGAACAATCAAACCAGTGGAAGAAATAGAGCTTTTCCAGGCAGGTCCCATATACTCAAGCCCATATGGAGAAAAGTACTTGCTTTTCTAGCAGATCTATTTTTTGCAATAATGAGAAGCAGAGGGGGGAAAAAAAAAGTCAAGAAGATAATAGGAAGTATTTTATCTTCCCTGTTAATCAGGCTGAAAAGGACAGATAGCATTATGTATTTTCCCCCAAGATATCTCAACATAAAACTATATCTGCAACAGGGCAGTGAGCTTAAATGCATGTTTCCAAAGCTCCTGAGGAGCTGCTTGGATTTACACACCTGACTAGCTGGTAACATCTTTTGACTAATTCAGATACAGCATTTGATATGCAATATATCTTTGGGAGGAAATGGAGAAGCTCAGTAGGATATTTTGTGCATTACCACATATTACATATGTGGTATTACATATTACATGTAATATGTAATATTACATATTACATGTGGTTTTTTAGAGGCTCACCTAAGTCTTTCTGTGGTGCTAAAGGGATTACTAAACCCATCTATTCTGACATCCCCCCTTCAAAACCTGGATATATGACTGTCAGCTCATTTGTTCAAGTTATATATCAGATAACTGCTTTCCTCATACATGCACTTAACTTACTTAACGGAAAGAACTACACAAAAGAAAACCAACCCCCAAATGTCAGATAACTTTGTACAAAGACAAACAAAATAAAACTGGTTTAAAAGACAACGGTAATATTTTTCACACTATTCTCAGGCACAGTTAAGCTTTCTACGTTCTTTTAGAATTGCACAGCCTATGCTTTTGTGCTTCTATTGGTGCTAGAAAAGTCTCTTGAAAATGTCATGAGTCAAATTCTTTGCTGGAACAAACCAGTATTTTTTGAATTCTGAAGAATTTGTGTTCTTGTACTTAACTATAGCTAAAGATGTTGAACTGAAATAATTACTGTGAATTACAGAAAGGAGAGAGATGCTGAGTGTTTAGTAGACATACAGATTGTTTTCTTGTTGATTCTGCTTTTGCAACAGCAATTACACTGCTTGCATCTGACTTGAAGACCATCATACAGTAATTTTAGCTTTTACCATAATAGACTTCCATTTAGCTGGAAATAAATATAGGTTTCCATCTGGTTAGTTCTGGTTCAAGCAATATCATTCACACATGAATTGTATATAGTTCTTTGTCCTGAGCTGGTGTAAAATAGTCTATTTGGACATCTCCCTGAACTAGCACATAACAGAACTGCATAGCAACATCCCCTTTGCTAAACATCATTGTTTGTAATCAAGTAAGCATACCACAAATAAAAGGGCACAAGCAAAATGTGTCCAATATGGTAGAGAAAGTCAGACCTGGAATACTATCTGCAAGGTGTTTAGCTCCTTTGTGTTTAGGTGTTGCTAGTCTCCTCTATGGTGCAGCTGGGATCACATCCTTAATGAGACACTAGAGCCTATGACACCCAGTGCACAATGACATTTTTAGCTTCCCAAGACTATACATTTCCTTTGGACATGAAAAATTTCTTTAATTAGAAGTTGAGACCATAATGTCAAACCATTTCACAGGATTTTCCCCTAGAATGCACAACATAGGTGCTAAACATAGAAAATACAGACAGCATACTTCACTGCACATAGTGGCTTTATGGTCTTCCCAGCAAGATGCTTTTTTCAAATAGACAAAACAAAAATGTTTCAGAGAGCCATATGACTAGAAATTTTAGAGCTCTGGTGACATTAATAGCATGTGAGTCTAGCTTCTGTAGCTCCAGATCATGCCCTTCACTTGACAATCTCTTCTCCTCATGCATAGGTCACTCAAATAACAACTGAAGAGTGTTAATATTGATTAGGGTGATAAGTGAACATGTTTGTTTGTCCTCAAATAATAATAATATTATGTTTTGCATATGAAACAAAATGTTTGCCAAAAAGCACAATTTTTTGGTCCTTCTGCTTTCCAGTATGTTACCTTCATAGAAAATAATTGCAGTTGGCAGCACAGAAAAGCAAGAGAGACTAAAGGATCTGGGATGTGTTTTCTTGCATTCTCTGGCAATCGAGCTGTATGTAAAACTTGCATTTGTTGCTGTGTGAGCCTTGGGCTCTGTTTGGCAGAGCAGGTGGTGACTGAAGCATTCTACAGGGACTGTCTCAGCTGGAGGCATTCGTACAAGCCTGACACTTAGACACACAGTTTAGTGCTGCTCTAAGCACAATCTCATCTAAGGTCATCAGCTTTACTGCCAAGGATACTGATTTCACAGATGCTGCTAGCCTGTGGGGAATTCAAATCCTGTATTCCAGCCATAAATCAGGAAAAAAAAGTAATTTTATGTGTGCTCTTTGTGCTATGTAAAATTCTGTTCCAGATTTCTGTTATGAAATGGGATTCAAGATCAGTAGGAATATAACATATAAACACACAGGACTAAGCTGAAACAATATAAAATATTTCAGTCAAATACCTAAGTATTTTTAAGTGTACTGAAAAACATACACTATACAATGTATTGATAAACTGAAAATGCATAAATTATTACAACTACTAAAAATAAAAAGTTCCTTTATTATTTTTAATCCTAGAAAAAAAAAATAACAAAAGCATTTGTTAGATCAATTTTCAGTGCAAACAGAAAACAGAGTTAAAAATGCAATATCTTTCTTCCATCTAGATTTTAAAATAAATGAATCAATATCAAGTGACTTACTTGGAGCTGGGCAAGGACAGATCTGGTAAGCTGCAGGTATTAACTTCAGTAGGATCTATAATTCCTCATTTGCCTGGTTTTCTTCCAGTTCCAGGGAACAGAATTGTATATGAAGTTCTGTGTAGCCAACTCATTTTTGCAGCTTATGGCTCCTATTGAAACACAAGCTGTTAAGCTCATTTGTGGCTTCATACACTTTAAATACAACTACAAAACTTCCAGTATAAAGTCTAGAACCATAAGATTGGAGGAATCCATCAATCAACTTCAGTCACTATTAGACCTTTCTCCTTTAGTTGGCCACAATATGAAAATCACATCCTTTCTACATATTGCATCCTCGCAGTGAAACTGCCCTAATTTCAGATACAAACCAACAATAACAGAAAGGGCTCTTCATATTTCCATGACATCAGTCTTAACAGCCTATTCTTCAGCTTCACACCACAGCTAGTGAAAATCAGACAGGTCATGTGGAGAAACAAAGTAAAAACTGAAAAGGCAAACTCTCAAGCTGTTGTTTTATATACAGCTTAATATGTTTTCATCCTTTCATTTGACTGCAACTACCAAACCATCACACTCATTCTAGAGGGAGAAAACAACAGACTGTGGAGCAAGGCACACACTCTTTTACATAGCTTCACTTGCTTGAGATTAAAGCTGGGCTGGAAATTTAATAAACTACAAATAAAAAGGCCATGACTTTGAACGGTTACACATAATGCATTTAGAAAATTAAATATAAATAAATATATAAATATATTTAAATAAATATGAATATATAAATATATAAAATATATAAATAAATATATTTACTGATCCAAACATGAGAGAAAAAGAAACCTAGAAATCTTTTTAAGCCACACAGTAGTGCATGGCACTTCATGTTCTTCAGCTTCCAATTTATAGCTCATTATAGCATCTTAAATTGCTTCAAGACTCTTGTAGACAACATAAAAGAAAGTGTTAATTCAAACTAGTTCACTTTTCTCTTGTACCTTGAGGGTAAGCACTCAAGCAGTTCCTGACCCAGTCCATGAACTTCAATCCTCTGGTCAATCATGAACTTTGTATTGAAGGTGCTGATTTTCACCCTGCTAACCTCAATTCACATGTTCTCAAGACAGGATTAAGGTAAAGTGATGAAAGCAACTTAAAAAAAACCATAATACAATGATTTTCAAGTGTGTACATCTTGTGCCATAATGTTGTTGAGTATGTATATATTTATATACTCACACAAGTATCCATTCAAAAATTAAGGGTCAACAGAACAAAAAGGAAACTCTAAGTGACTGCCTTCTTTCTGTTGTGATTTTGTCTTTGAATGTGTAGGAACAGGTGAATCTTACTTTGTGGTTTATTTAGAATGTCTTTTAGTCAGAAATTTTGTTTCAATATATTAAAAAATCCTTAAAAACTATATAGTTGTTATGGCATGATTCTTCATTTTAAAACAGACGAATTGTTTTGTTAATATATGATCTGCAGAACACCAGAAGCCTTAATAATCTGCACTGGGTTATTTTTTTGTGGGTTTTTTTGTTTGTTTCTTTTTTCTGCTGCATGCAATCCAAGTAGATAGTAGATATGGTAAATTCACATTTTCCTAAGTTTTCTTTATGTACTCTGTGGCTTCTGAAGAGCAGGTTCAGAACTGCTTTAATGCCTTGTCAAAACAGACAAAATTGTTCCAGGTAAACTGCAGAGTTAATAGCAATGGTAGGAAAGAGATTGTACTCTGAGGCAAGATGTTCTGCTCCTATGACCAGGTATTGGTTCTTTTGCTGAACTTTTTGACTAAATTAGGCAAAAATATTCCACTTTGTGTTTTTTTTAAGTTTAATTTTTCTTTCTTAAATGTAATTAAAACCAAACCCTAGTAGAGCCTTCTCTTCACACATTTGCATTTCAGCAGAAAAAATGAGTCTGTTAAAATATTTTATAGGCGTTGAATGTTGTTTCTGTAGTTAAGGGACAAGTTACAGTCAGAGATGTTTATGACTGAGGAGGCTGAGTCCATCAGTATTGGAGGGTTAAACATTTTCAGTCTGTGTCTACCCTATATATACTTTGAGCTGGGTTAAATTGATGTGGTGAATTATTTCATGCTGAGCAACTTCTCCTCTGCTTCTAAATATCATCAATATGTTATATTGCAGTATATAACTGCCTGTGTCTGCCAGGGAAACACTATTTCCATTGTTAAATTAAAGGTTTTCTTTAGCAACATCCTAAAAAAAGAAAAACACAATACATTTTAAAAGCATATTAGTTAAGGGGAAATAAAAAGTCAAGCCAAACAAAAAATTAAATAAATTAAAAGAAATGCCACTGACAACAGAATGTCATTGTCACTAAATCCAAATAGAAATGCAGATAATGCAGAGGCTTTCATGTTTGAGTGGATATTTAAAAAATAAAGTGAACATATCCTCAATATGCTATGCTATGCTTTGCTTGAAGCTGTGTTAATAGTGCATTTGTTTCTCATGACAGTAAAATAACACAACTCAAATAGCATTTTAGTGAGCATGAGCTGCAGGATATCAGTAAAACCAACATCAAATTGCAACAGCTCTTTATTGTAAATTCATATCTATCTTCAACTACTAAATCATTGCCTACCTGGAAAACAAAACTGAGTACTTTTGTGGTACTAACACAGTTCCTTAAACCAGTGTGTCTGAAAGACCAGTCTTGAGCAGGAACTGAACACTATCACACAAGTGGAAACAACCTAGAGTTCTTCCAGAATGGAAAGTCTCATTTTTTTCAACAGCCCAGAGCTATCCCTTCAGAAGGAAGAGCAGTCTGGCAAAGCAAAAAGGCTTCCTAAGTGATACTTGTGCTTTGATGAGGTCACTTTTGAGAAAACACAGTATGGGAGGTAGAAAGTCAATCTAATCCATCTCAACTCCCATAGTATAACAATGCAAACATGATTAGGTACTTGGAAGTGCCACATAGAGATGGAAAAGGATTACGGTCCTGTATGTAATCAGATCCAAAGAAGAAAAAGAGCAAATAATGTAGTTTATCTACCTTGATTTGGAACAATTAATCTTCCATCTCCAGTTTTCTCTTTCCCTTTCTCTTTTTTCTTTTTTTTTTGCTATCAAAGGTTGTTCCTACTCTCTACTTATTCTGTCCTATTTGCTTCCACTTCTTCCTAAAGCATCATGTCTATAATGGATCCACCATCTGATCACACATCACTTGTCCTCTTTCAAAGCAATTACTGCTTCTAATTCTCCAATGACTGGTTCTTATTTCCCAATGAAGAACACATTTTAACTCCCCATCATATTTCCATGTTGCTCTCCTATCTCTGACAAGTCTAATATTTTCTTAGAGCTACATAAAGTCCTCCTGAAAGTGTTTTAATGAAAACTGTTCAGAATTATTCTGTTCATGACTTCCCTCATGTAGAATGAGCTTTTTTCTGATGTACCACAAAAATAAGGGAATTGTGACCTCCTTATCTTCTCCTTGTGATTGCTGCCAGCTCTCCAACAGCCAATAGTGTTGTGCTGAAGCCTGTTCTGGACTTGTAGCCTTATATTAAATGGTATTGTACTCTGGACATTCAAGAATCAGACTTTGAAACATAGTTTTTCACCTAGAGTATTATCGTAAAATGAAGCCAACTAAAAGGGACTGCAGGGAAAGAAACTCTGAGAGGTTAACAGATTAATACAACAAAAAGTTCATTAGTTACTACAACAGTCATTTCACATCCACATAAAAACATACGGTAGAGCAATGAAGGCAAAGTTGTAACAGGCAATTTAAACTTTACTTGCCCTGCTAGTTAGCAGAGTATTCAAACCAAAAGACATAAAACTGTAGGATATGTCAAGAGCACAAGGGCAAATAACTTCCACTCTCAGGCCTTGCCTACATTGGATAAAGTATCATTTCAGCAATCTAGTTTGCAAAAGCAATTCTGAGCAAAAACAATTCTGAGAGAAGGCTCCACTAAATATTTTCATACGTTATTATTATGGAATAAACTGAGTTTCTAAAACTGAAGTGCAAAGCCTAAAATAAACTGCAGCGCAGGTTTTGCAAGTAAGGAAATGAAAATGCAAAGAGCTGATAATTATTTTAGTTTATTTTAGAAATATGACATTAATGTCAGCAAAGTGGACTGCTTTATTTCAATCAACAACTGTAAGGGATTCCAGAATGCCAGGACCACTGTGCAGTAGAAGAAAAGCCACCAGGAGATGAACAGAAAGGAAGGTAAAATATTTTCTATCACATTTGTGCAAATTTCTCTAGATTCAGATGTACTGACAAGAAATGTTCAAATTAGTTCCAGACATAGATTCTCATTCTACCTCTAGTGATATTTTCCTAGCAGGTCTTTCTAAAAATCAGAGACTGTACAACATTGATGGAAGAGATAATCTTCTGAACAATTTAATATTTCGTTCAATGCTGGCAAAGGAACAGATTTGTGCTGGATGTGATAACATAAGATGAGCCAAAAGCCAACTAATACTCTCAAAATGCCTAATCCATGTATTTCAAGTAATGCAGAGCGTTCCTAAACACACTGGTGGAGGTGTGGGGTTTTTTGGAGGTCTAGTTTTCATATTACAAAACCTTATGTCTCCAGAACGTCAGCCAGCAGTTGATGTTTTGCATTTTGGTGTGTGGTCTGTTTATATGACTCAGTGAGACCAGAATGAACAAATCAATTTCTTACATTAGAGTGCATAATGCTTGCCTCAATATCACCACATAAATTATCAGAAATAAAGGGTAAAATGAATGTAAGAAGCTGCTTACATTAAATTCAGAATTTAATGCTGTTAAGAGTTCTAAGGATTTAACTCCCATTCCATAAATTAGACAACTCCATTGGGGAAGACTAAAGAAGGCTTTGAACTTGAAAGTGATCACAGCAGAGAATCATCTCACCCCAGGTCCCTTAAGTCCCTAGACTTCTCAGATTTGATTATCATATTTCTGTCCTAGCACAGATCAAGCTAGGCCACAAGCTGATTGTCTCCTGATTGACATCTGACCGTTTTTCTGGCAGTCCCCTCATATATGTCTGAAATTTTTAGTCTAATGGCTATTTTCTGGAATGCTTCTGGCAAAGACAGTGTCATTAGGTCTGGATACTGAGGCAGGATATGCCTCTACCTGGCTCCTGATGGATGCAACTCAGGGAGTAGCAATATTGCCCATGTGGGCTGCCATCACTTCCCTGCAGCAAAGCAACTATCAAAATCTGTCTAATAACTGCTCCTTCACCAATGGTTTTGCTATGGCATTTATACATAAAAGAAATAGCTCACAAACATATTAATAAAATTATTTCTATTAAATGAAAATCATAGTAGTTTCAAATCCATAACTTAATTTTCATTTCTCCATTTCTAGTCAACATGTTGTTGGTGTAAAATGTATTTTTCAGTTCAAGCAGAAATGAATGAGTTTCCATCCCAACTCTCAAAGTTAATCTGACTGATTTGGTTTGTTCTGTTTGAATGTATATGTGAATTTACAGTCTAGGAAAAAAAGTCTATTTTTTTTGGTGTATCACGGTGAAAAATTAATAAACACTATGATGAAAGAGATTTATGTTGCGTATAACAGTGCTCATTTTTACATTATTCAGTGCCTTATAGCTAAGGTTCTTAATATCTGAATAAAATGTTATCTCTGTTCTACAGGTCAGGAAATGAACAAAAGGAGATTGCACAAGCCAATGTCAGGAGCAAGATTAGAAGTCAGTGGCCTCAGACTGTGCTCTAATGATTAAATGCTGCCACATGTCATTTTCAGCTCCCAATTTTCTTGAGTCTATTTAATACTCTAAAGAAAAAGTAGGTAATATTCAGAAATGAGCCCCTCGAATTGCTTAACATCAACTATGTGATGTGTGATATCTAATACAACTATTACAGAGCTGCACCTACTAAGTGCAGGAGTAAGCTTGGCCATTTGCTTTAATGACTAAATACCTTGTGGATAGTTATGGTAGCAGCTAAATTCTTTCCCTCTACTCTTGTAGTTTTGTGTTGCAAATGATTTAAAATATGGTGATATGTAAATACTATGTTGTGCATTATCCTGAGTTATTTTTTTTTCCTTAAATGTCATTCTCTTGAAAAGCACCATTTAAGGGGAAACACTGGCCTAAAAGCACTCACCTCTACATTTTCACGGCTGCAATTAAACTACTCTGGGTTCATGGTGTTATTTAGCTGAGTGTTAGGCAACAGAGCTGAATACAAAATCAGATGGAATTCAACTAGAGGCATTATTATTATTATTGCATTATGCTGCTGAAGTCACAGTCTGAAGAGTTATTAGCAAGACAGTGACATTCAAAATGTGAAAACTCTTTGCCTTTATCCTTCAAAAGCATGGAGTTTTAATAAGGAGTCACTCTTTTTTTTTTTTTTCCCCCTCTGTGTTGCTTCTTGATGCAGTTTTGGCCATTTTGTCACATTTTACAAATCAAATTTTTTAATTTTAGTTCATCTTAAAGTGCAAAGACATTTGAAGCTTATCTTTTAAAAATTAGATATGCTGTTTGTTTTTCTTTTTTCCTGCTTGCCTCTGACGAACTAACAAACTGCATTTCATTAGTTGTGTTTAAAAGGAAGAGGCTTATTGCTCTTTTTAGATGTGTTAAATCCTAATCCTCCTCGAAGATGCTCAAATATTTTGGTGTGTTTAGCAATACAAGGGATGTACCTGGCCTGTAAATCCATTTGACAGATAATATGGACTTTTCTCTATAACTCACATCACCCTACTGCTGATATGGATGCTGTGATACACACACAACAAAGATATTACCAGCCATATTTTGCAAGCTAAATAAAATCAAAGTATCTAATTGTGAGCACACATAACAAACATAAAGAACTTTTTAGAAGGATTTTAGAAATTTAAGCAAGAACCTGATCTCCTGTGAGCTGTGATCCTATGATAAATTTTCAGGAGCTTAAGCAATTCAGAAGGATCATCTTCTAATATCAGATTTGATGGCAGAGGTAGAGATTCAAAGGCTGAAAATTGTTTAATACATAATTATGAATAAAATTTAAAATAAAATTATGTTTTACATCTTTGTCAGGGTATCTGCAGTATTTTAATGTAGATTAGTGAAAAGCATAGCTTAACTTTACCTGATGCCTTTCAAACTGAAACAGCCCTTCATGGAAGAACCTCTGGTGAAAAAAAATATGGTTGTGCTTGCTTATTTTCCTTGGTTTGTAATAAAAAGTTTGTGGCAGACAGATGAATCTGCAGCTGCACAAAAACATTTAGACTCTTGATTACAGTCAATTACTTTGAAGAAATCTGAAGAATGAGAGATATTAATATGATAATTTCAAAATGGATATACTGTGAAGATGCTAGTGAAGATTTAGAATCAAAGGCATCAAATAAGCTAATAGAGATAAGCCAAGTGTAACTAAGTGGGATTGAACATAGGAGAGTGGCAACCTAATAACTTTGGCAAGGCGTAAGAGCTGTGGTAAACAGAGCAATCAGCTGAATTATAAATAAGACCAACCAATAAACATTCTTCTAAGCAAATGATCCAGAATATAATGGGTCTTTTTAATTTGTTTTGGTTTTTTTCCCCTGTTTTGTTTTTAAAGAATGACATTGGATGTGATCCCATGGGTTGAGGTGAAGATCTATGGCATGGTAAGCATTCCCCTCCCAACAGCATCAAGAGGCTAGTGATGCTCAAATGCTTGAAGGAAGAGACCCATATTGGGTCACTAAAAGACAGACACTTTCACAGACTTGCTGAGGTATCTTTTTAGTGTTCTTAATGGAAACAGGGTGCTAATCAATTTTGGGGAGGAAATCTAGGAAATTAAAGATAATAATGATGTGTTCTCCCCAAAGCCAGGCATCCACAGACACTCTGTGAGTAGGGCAAGAGTAAAAAGAATTCATGTGAACAAAACCATTGAATGTCAGCTACACCTCAAAAATTCACTCTAGGATTCATAAAGAACTCCTCAAAACTGAGCAGAATCAACAATGATCGTTTTTGGAAAACGATGAAAGACAAAAGGGAAGATGAATTAAATACCTCTTTATAATAAAGTAATATAGGAAATTAGAAAGGACATGGAGCTGATGGAGCGGGTCCAGAGGAGGCCNCAAGGAAGAGATGAGGCAGGACAGACTTTGATTTACAGGAAGGGATTGGTTTCAACCTTTAATAAAGGCACTACCTTTATAGCTGATGGAGAAGTCTGAAACAAAATCTGGCAAAAAAAGGCTTGAGAGAGTGAATTACCTAGTTACCATGGGACTGGGAAGTAATTCTGAAAACTTGGTTAAAGAAGTCTGGCTTTGGCTGGTCCCCAGGGAGGTGCCCAATGTCTGGGACCGCAGCTGCCAGGAGGACAACGCAATGGATACTGAGACTTGCAGCTGTGGGACACTGATGTCAGTGGCTGTCACGTAAGGTCATGATACTCATGAGTGACAGAGCTCTTCAAGCGAATCCTCCAAGATATCTGGGCAAGCCAGAGTGTTGTGGTATAAACCCAAATCCCCAGTGGTTTTGTGTCTATTGGGTTAAGGTTTTGCTGGGAGAAATGCTGGGCTGATAAGGAAAGGTGTCTTCACAATAAGCTGTACCCTAGAGAGTGTCCTGGAAATGTGATTGACAGAGGAAGCTAGCTGGTAAACCACTGAACTAGCCTTAGTGCTCTTTGGCTCACTAAGTAGAAGAGCAGAGGCTGGTACTTAGGCAGGGAGGGAGTGGAAGTGGGGCTCTTGGATGCTGCTTGGATAGAAGGAGGGTCGCTATATGCAAGAGGAAGATCTCTTTATGCCAAAAAAGAGCAAAATGTACCAGTCCAGTAGAACTGTTTCAGCTGTAAAACTTCTGCAATAACTCAAACAACTGAAACCTGGAACTAGGCTCTACATAAAATAAAAGAAATGAACACTCACTGAACTTTTTCTTTCTTTCTTTCCTTGAGTCACAAGACCAGAAGCAAGCTTTGCAAATATTTAGTACAGTTTATAAATAAATTACACAGACAAAAACTAAAAAACAGACCTGGGCAGAGGCATTTTTACAGTGGAAAAACATGTAATTTTCTGCACAGTCACCTTTTTATGACAGAAATAAAAGGTCTGTTTTCTTTCAACTGTGTAACAGAGTTATCGAGGCTTCAAAGGAAATATGAAATTGGTATAAATATTTCTGCCTAGTCATCCTGTCCAGTGCCACAAGGAAAAAAAAAAAAAGAAGTTGGCAGAGAAAACTATTGATTTGTGGCAATGGCATTATTACTTAGGAAAAAGCCTTTGCCCTTGAGACAAAGGACAAATGCAAGAAATGAAATGCTGTTATTTAGTGTATCATACTAGAATAGCAAGACCATTGCTAAGTACAGTTAGTACCATAAATCTCAAACAAAGCCTCAGCTTCTTTTTGATTTTATTTCTCCCTTCAGATGAGTTAACTTTAACTTGAGTAATTAAGTTTTTTCCCCTCTAATTGCTTTCCCCCATACATTTCAAAGCTCATGTTGCCTTTTGCAACTCTTTGGAGTGTGCCTCTCTTCTTCCCAGAGGAAGGGTGACACTGCTATCATGACCACAAAAGAGTTTATAATCACAGAATATTCGTGGCTGGAAATGANCCATAAATCTCAAACAAAGCCTCAGCTTCTTTTTGATTTTATTTCTCCCTTCAGATGAGTTAACTTTAACTTGAGTAATTAAGTTTTTTCCCCTCTAATTGCTTTCCCCCATACATTTCAAAGCTCATGTTGCCTTTTGCAACTCTTTGGAGTGTGCCTCTCTTCTTCCCAGAGGAAGGGTGACACTGCTATCATGACCACAAAAGAGTTTATAATCACAGAATATTCGTGGCTGGAAATGAACTCTCAGATCACCGAGTCCAATCAAAAACTAGAGCAGGACAAGGAGAAGGACAACTCTGATTCCAAACCCGGGCACATGGAGCTCCTTTAGCCCTGTGAGGCCTTCCAGCTAAGAGGTTAAACCTCCATCCTAAGGACTTGGCTGCCAGCATCCAAGCTTGCTAGGCCCTGGCAGATGAACCTTAGGACTAAAGGGTGGGTCCAGCTCTGCACATGCTGTGTCTCACCTAAAAAAATCCCTAGTGCAGGCTCGAGGGTGCTATCTGCTATCCTCTTTTTATCAGCGTGCTTGGAAAAGGCGCTGAGGAGGAGCATGGATGGAGCCCTCCCTGGAGCTTCGTTCACAAAGCCTAGCCACGACTTATTTTCGTGTTTTCATACAACCACTTTGTATTAATAAGTATGTATGTGTGCTGATCTAGATCTGAATGGGAACTCGCACACAGCAGTTGGGGTAGCAAGGAAAAAAGCAACAATTCCAGCTAACATAGCCTCTGTGCTTCTTAAGTCACCTCCTTCCAGGCATTTGCTGTATTCACAGAATCACAGAATCGATCGGGCTGGAAAGACCTCCGAGATCATCAAGTCCAACCCTCCATCAAAGATCTTAAATTTCTTCTGAAATAATGTGTGACTCCTGAGTAATTTCTGGAGAAGAAATATCAAAAGCAAAATAAATTGTCAAACAAATGATGAGAATGAAAATATAGAAAGTCCTTCAGTC
>VWZO01009995.1:222703-236076 GCA_013396975.1 Bucco capensis
AAAAAAAAAAAAAGAAGTTGGCAGAGAAAACTATTGATTTGTGGCAATGGCATTATTACTTAGGAAAAAGCCTTTGCCCTTGAGACAAAGGACAAATGCAAGAAATGAAATGCTGTTATTTAGTGTATCATACTAGAATAGCAAGACCATTGCTAAGTACAGTTAGTACCATAAATCTCAAACAAAGCCTCAGCTTCTTTTTGATTTTATTTCTCCCTTCAGATGAGTTAACTTTAACTTGAGTAATTAAGTTTTTTCCCCTCTAATTGCTTTCCCCCATACATTTCAAAGCTCATGTTGCCTTTTGCAACTCTTTGGAGTGTGCCTCTCTTCTTCCCAGAGGAAGGGTGACACTGCTATCATGACCACAAAAGAGTTTATAATCACAGAATATTCGTGGCTGGAAATGAACTCTCAGATCACCGAGTCCAATCAAAAACTAGAGCATGTCCTGGAGCACCACATCTACACCTCCAGGGATTGTGACTCCAAGAGATGCACCACAAAAGCATGCCTGTATATCACGGCAATAATCAGATTTACCAAAGGTATGTTTGGAGGACTTTTTGTATGAGACCATGACATCTACAGCATGCAGAGAGAGGAGTTAATATCTGCACAAGCATGCTTGAAACAGTGTCTGCACAGGAGAGACTGATATCCTCAAAATATGAATGGCAATATTCATATTCAAAGGCATTTTTTCCTCAATATTACAATACCATGACTGTATATTCAGTAGCTGGAGCCAGTTTCACACAGAACTTCTGTCTTCAGTTAGGTCATCAAACCTGTGTGACCTGTTAAACTGGAGGAACACATTGTGTCTATTGTATTGGATGTTTATTTTCATGTCAGGCACAGTCTGACAATCCCTTGTGNATTTTCGTGTTTTCATACAACCACTTTGTATTAATAAGTATGTATGTGTGCTGATCTAGATCTGAATGGGAACTCGCACACAGCAGTTGGGGTAGCAAGGAAAAAAGCAACAATTCCAGCTAACATAGCCTCTGTGCTTCTTAAGTCACCTCCTTCCAGGCATTTGCTGTATTCACAGAATCACAGAATCGATCAGGCTGGAAAGACCTCCGAGATCATCAAGTCCAACCCTCCATCAAAGATCTTAAATTTCTTCTGAAATAATGTGTGACTCCTGAGTAATTTCTGGAGAAGAAATATCAAAAGCAAAATAAATTGTTAAACAAATGATGAGAATGAAAATATAGAAAGTCCTTCAGTCATCAGCATTCACAGGAACAACATGGCTGTAGTTCACAGAACATTACCTTCAGCTCTGCTTTTTTAGAGCCAGCTATTAAAAGTCTAAATTCCAGCTTCTGAAGGATGGTGTGGAAACTCAGTAGACATTTTTCTGAACTTCAATGCTTTGTCTAATTTCACAGCATAACTTCCCCATCCCTAGGAATGTTCAAGGCCAGGTTACACAGGGCTCTAAACAACCTGATATAGTTGAAGATTCTCTGTTCATTGCAGGGGTTTGGACTAGGTTACCTTTAAAGGTCCTTTCTAATCCAGACCATTTTATGATGTTATGCTTCTCTGTGTACTCCAGTAGGATAAAGTATTTTCCTTCTGAAAAATCCCATATGATGAATTAACTGTTGATTGGCATAACACAGTGCAGTACTGTTACTGCTAGTTCTTTTTGCTGCTGGATTTCAGAATGCTCTACTGAGGATGCTAGTGCCATTTTACAGATAGGGAAACCAAGGTACAGAGAAGGAAGTGACCTGGCTAACTTTAGAACTCTTGCATTTTGTCTTGCATCTCTCTTTACAAGATTATTTTTAACAATATTTCCCTCATTTACAAGTATTTTATCTTTAAAGGGAGAAGAGTGTTAAGAAAAAAAAAAGGGGGGCAGATTACTGTGGCCTGGTTATAGTTTGATTAAATTATTTCAGGAACAGAAAAAGTACATCTAAATGGGAGTTATATTTAAATGAAATAAAAACAATTTTCACATCACACATTGTATTACTGGTCTACAGAATTAGATTTAGCTTTCATGTAGCCTCAGGTTTCAGTGCTGGTGAGTTAGATTATCTAAATAGATTTTTGCTCACAATGGTCATGTCTACAAATCAGCTCTAAACAGACCTGACCAAATAATTATTCTTATCAAATTTCTTTAAGTGAAGAATTATAACTTTGATAGTCTCAGCTCTAGTTCCTAGAAAAGTCTGTTACTATCAGGAAACTTGCACTCATTTAGTGTGCATTACTGAATAGGATTTGTGAAGAGGCCAAAAGCTTGGGGAGCAGTTCCTGTGATATGCAGGCTGTGATCTCAGATAAAGCACCAGAGCTTAGCAAAGCAGCCTTCTGTGTGCAGTTATCTCTTTTCTTCCAGTGCCTTCTGCAAAGGACACTTCAGAAGGGCAGGAGCTGTCAGGGAATAAACCTTGTGTCAGGTTCCCTGTTGGTCGCAAGCAGGTTTTGAAGGTTTGATGCTCTGTCTACTCCAGCAGGAAGGGGTGAGAGGATCTATTTCACCTTGCTGAGAGAGAGAAGATACATCAGCAGCAGGATCAGAAAGCAGCTTGTGCCCTTTTAAAAGGCTTAATATTTTTCAGATATGTTGAATGACTGCTCACAATCCCAATTGAAACCACAGGAAAAGCATCCCCAAGAAATCAGCCCTTCTGTTGCCTTTGCAGCCTCGTGTACTTCTTGTCTGACCTCTCCAGCTGACAAAAGCTTGACATTTTTATTTGAAGTAAGTATCAGTCTTGCCATCCTCCATACTGAGAAATAACTCAGCAACAGATTACAAATAAAACACCTTTTCAATTCACTTTTGAGATTGCCTTGTGCCTTTCCAAAAGATTGAAGTCAGTGATACAAACTGAGGAAATGAATGAAAGCACAGATTCTGCTTCTCTGGAGCTAGCAGTGGGCACAGAAAGCTCCCTGCATGCAGGAGTGCAGGAAGTGCCTTAGATATTTCAGTCCTGAGGTTTGATTAGCTGAATCAACTTGGCAGGGATCCGATTGTAATCTGAAGAGATCTGGGAATTGTTTCATGGGATGAGACAGAGCTTCTGTTACACTGCAGTTGTGGTATAAAAGAGTTCTCTGGGATTTTGATGTCAGACAGTGGAAGCAAAGGTGGAATAAGGCACTGCAGTGCAGAGATGTGCAGAGATATTCAGAGATATTTAAGAGCTGTGTAGGCTGTCTGAGTAATCACAAAGCAGAGCTCTCTCCTCTGCCTTGGAAGGACGAGAGAATGTGCTCTGGGGATAAGGATTCCTGAGAAGAAGCATAGCAATACACAGAAATCTGTGAATTAGAGAGGAAAGGATGTAAAAAGAACCACAGTTCTTGAAAACATATTGCTCATTTATTTCCAGCAGTGTTCAACTGCAGAACAAATCTAAGTGGATTACTATCGAAAAGATATTTTACTTTAACAAAGTACCTATGGCTTGTTTTGAGAGTGTGAGGCACACTCTTCAGGAACAGGCTGCAAGGATATGTGTTAAGAGTCATGCTGAGCAATGACTCAGATACAGCAAGGGCAGAGTTTTACCAACAACTACCTTCCCTGGATTGTCCAGCTTTTGGGACTGAGTCACTGAGGACAGCTTTCTGTCAGGAGCCTGGCATTACAGGGCAAAGCTAGTTCTGCCTCAATGCAATGCTTTGCAAATGTTTCAGTTAAGGAGAAGCAGATACTGACAAACATCCGGGTTTGAAGGTTTACTTCACTTTTAAGATGAGTTTCTATTTCTGGATGTTTAGCAATTGTAAAACAAACAAATACATTGGCTTCAAGGTTTCTCTTCAAGTACAGCAGACAAGGGCTTTCTCATGTCATTTTATTCTTCCTATTCCAGTGATTTGCAGCACAAATCATGTGAAAATTAGAAGTAAAATAGCAAAGGAGGAAGGCAAATGTTGATGAAATATTTCAGAACTGAATGTAATAGTAAGCATTAGCATAGCTTGATCTCTTCCCTACTGGAAGGGAGAATTGTGAATTTAATCTTGATTTCTTAGTTTTTTCATGAGTTTTCCAATCCTTGTAATTCTACATATGGCCATTTGTTGTCATTGGTGCTTTGAAAATCACACATTGTTGTCAATACCTATTTGGATCTCAGGCTTTGAGGTGCAGGACCCTGCCAGGTCACTTTGGCTGCTGCAGAATTCGAAAGTGGGCATCCATGTCATCTGGGAGTGGTTCATCTGAGTAATATTATTATGACACTGTAAGCAGCCCTGCAGAGAAGGACCTGGGGGTCANGGCCTTGATTCCTTCCAAGAGGAAATGTTAGCATTTAGAAATAGAAATGGGGTTCTTTTTTGTTTTCTTGCAAAAAAATGTATGCACTTTTGATACCATTCTATTGAATATTAAAGGAACTGATACGACTAAACTTGACTAAATGCCTCATGTCTACATAGCTGAAGTCAGATGAATGCCTGAAGTATTTCATCTATGATAAATTAAAAGTGAACTACACACAACTAATTTAATGAATTTTAGTGCTCTGCCTTGTGAATCAAGCCTAAATTCTGGTTTAGCCTTTCTTTTTTAATCTTGATGGAATAATAGATATTAGAAATTAATTACTTCAAATAAAATATGCTATTTTCATGTTAGAACAGAAAATGCCTCTGTATCTCTATTTTCTTGGAGAATTCTTCTCATTTAAGTTTTGGATTTTCATTTGAACTTCCCCATTTTGATTTGTAAGAACAAAAACATTTTGCTGATAAGGGTTAGGGCTTATATCTGCAGTTCCATAGGCTATGGTTAATAAGATCTTGTTCTGCAGTTGCATTTATTTTAATCATAGACCATCCAGTAAACAGGGAGCTGTTTAAATGTGCAGGATTTCACTGAGGTTTAAAATCGGCTGAATTCAGTTATTCTTTCTGCTTCTTCCCTTCCAATACCACTTTATTTTTTTTCTGCTTTTCACTGTCAAATGAACAATCTTTTGAACCTTGTGAAGAGAATGTGAAGAGAACTATTTTAAATGCACTGTAAAAACGAGAAAGCACCCTACTGACTCTTCTATTTGACAATATACTGTAGCAAACATAACAGAGACACTGCCATTGACAAAATGTGTTTCTAATGCTTGAATTTATCTCAGATACAAGGATCCAGTGTGTCTATAATAATAATAATAACAACAACAGTATTATTGTTAGTTCTCACTATATAAAGCATTTTTTTCATTTCAGCTTTCTACAACCTGCTGACATTTCTGAAAAACTGGTTTACACAGTATTGCTTTCATATGAAAATGGAGATTAATTTTGTACATATGAAAAGAAAAACAGCATTAAGTGTTTAAGTAGCCTCAAATACCCATTACTGTTAAGTGACACTCACTGTTGTTTTACTGCTGCAAGTTACAGTGAATGAAATTAGCTTCAGGCTATGTAGGATAAGGATAGACTGCCTCACCATTATGCAGCTCAGCATAACAGTTTGTAATTAACCAGGAAAATATTTTTTCAATAGTAATGATGAACTTTGGTATTGGAACTGTCCCCTCATTGCATTAGATATGGACATTTTGTTTATTGTTGACAAAAGACAACTATCACTGGTAACCTTTGTGGCTAGGTAGATTTCAAGGACACATAAGTATGCAACTGGCTGTTGCATTTTGTTCAAAAATATTGTATGTATCATTATGATCTATGCAGAGTTGATAGTCAAGTCTCAATCTCATGGTTTATACAATAATTAACTGAAATAAATGCTTGTGGCTGAGATCTAAATGCAATATCTCTCTTCTTCCCAGCTACCTATGTGTGAAAGCAAATGCAATTTACAAAGATAAGCCTGATAGTGTCACATGGTTGAACTGAGTACACAGCAGTTTTCTATTATAAGTAAAAAAGAAGCTGTTCTCTTTAAAATCTTGATGCTAACCAGTCTACTTCTCACACATTGCCTACATGTGAATTAAGGAACTTGAGCTGTGACAGACTGTGAGGCACAATGAGAACTCTAGGACTCACCTAAAAGCTTGGTGGAATTAACATCTCTAGGCTTCATCCAAGATTTGGGCTACTTTGACCTGGAGAAAGGAATCAGTAACTCTGTGTATTAGGACTAAATTGATCAGAGATACAAGGTTATGTGGTTGAGAGCTGTGTAGCAGAGCAGGTGAGCCTCCATTCCTGTCTCTGGGCCATATTGCCAGGTAGGAGAGAACAGAAATATCTGTTACTAAAAGTCAGTGGAATAGTATGAAATCCTTAGTCTATTAACTGGTGCAAGTACAGTTTTATTTTTCTGTAATACATGGATCTATACAAAATTCAGAGACAGAAGTTTAGAAGTTTTCCTATAAATCTGGAAATGGGTATTTGCTGCTTCTGTGCAATGGACAGGCAGATGCACTTCACTGAGACTGGCAGGAGCATCCTCTCTGGAGAGCAGAGCTCTATGATTCTCTTCTCTCCCAAAAGGACTCACCAACATGAGTGATGTCTGCTAGATGAAATACACACATAGAAATAGGCTGCTGTTGTGTTTCACAGTCTTCATGTCTCAAGGCTTTCAACCCCTAACACTCTCTTAGATTGCTTTGGCTGTGAGAGAGAGCAGTCCCATTTCACTTGTTTACAGACATTCACAGCACATTCTGCAATGGGCTTCCTATGTGTGTGATGGTACCATCTAGCTGCATGCTGAGAAAAGGACATTATATACTACTTTGAGAAAAAAAAAGTGTCCTTACTTCCAATGGTGCAAGCCTGTGCCTATGGCAGTTGGAGAACTGTTGTTATAATACCAGTCCTGCCACTGTACCTGTGTCTCATCTAAAGGCTCTGTCTGTTGTCTAAAGCATTATAAATTAATCCTACATATAAAAATCAATAAAGTAGACACCCTTTTCTATGACCCACAAAGGTTTCTTAGCACATTTACCTACCTGGTAACCATCAAGGAGCAGATAAGCTTCTGTCGCTTAGTCATTGCTGTCAGTCTCAGTGTCCACAGACCATAAAATATTAATCAAAGTTACATTAAATATTGATATGTCTATAGTCAATCACCATATCTGCCTTTTAGTCAGATATATTGAGTACATCTTCTAATAAGCAGGAAATGACATGTTTACAGTCTATCAGGATCCGGTTAGGAGTCAATGGCTAAGATTAAGCTTCATAAGTTGCATTAAGGCTACATTTCAGCTTCTTAAATTTAATTAAGTGTATAGCTAATGATCTACACTAAATGAGTTTTCCTCTTTTTAGCAACTGATAAAAATCTGTTACTCTCTTCCAAATAAAGATGTGAAATTACATCTCTTAAAGGTCTTACCATCCTTTCATTTATCAGATATTGAACTACCTCACGAGTCTTCTACATCTGAATGTATTAAACTTGGAATAACCACTTTTACTGGTGGAGAACAAAAATCCGTAGCAGTGAAGTGCTTGTCATAGCATAACATTGTTTTCATCTCCATGAGGGTCTTGTATTTCTACAAAAAGCTTGAAGAGTCACTGAGCAAGAGAATTGTTAGGTCTTGACAGTAAATTTGATATTACAAAGAAGTGTTGAATTAGTAGAGTAGAGAGTAGTGAAGCAGAAAAAAAAAAGCACTTACTTGCTAGGGTTCACAAGTGACACATTTTCTTGGTGCTCTAAATTGCCTGTCAAATTAAAGAAGTCTGAAAACTTCTGTAATTATCTAACCTATTAACTCTAACAAAGATTTAAATGTCTTTCCTACTGTGCTAAAGAAGGGCAGTTTTGAATCATTAAGCTTAAAACCTCCTGAGAGATGCAGTTAGCAATGTCCCAGACCAAGACAACTAGTTACAAACCACTCTAATAAAAAATTCAAGCAGAAGCCTACAGTTGGCTTTTAACTATTCCACTGTGTGTAGAATGAACTATTCTGGTCTAACCCACTAAAATCAACTCCTCCTCCCATCAGCAGATTAAATTAAAGATATATTAAAGCCAAAATCAGTCTCATTGCAGATCTTACACATTTTTTTCCGTTACATACATTATACTTAATGTGTATTAAAATATGGATTGTTCAAAATATCCAACTATTAGATATAGAATTAATAACAACTAAAAGTTTCCAGATATCAGAAGCTGACAGTCATTGTCCCTTTTGTCTTTCAGTAAGCATGGACTAAGCACTCTCAAAATAATGTTTAAAATGTTATCCCAGTCCTATAGGTAGAACATAAATACATTTATTTTTTCCATATTTTTGGTGTGGCTACATCTGAAATTGCAGAACACAGCATCATTTCTGCAGTGAAATTTATTGGTGATACAAGGCTGGGACTTGGGACTCAGTTTCTTCTAACTTGATCTTTTTTATTAATTTTTTAATGTGTTTTAAGTAAATTATTCACCCACCACAACAGAATCAGAACCTGACAAATTGTTTTGAATGCTTGAAAAAAAAGAGAACATCCTTTAACAAAAGTATTGCAATGACAATCCCTTTTAGAATTCCCTGGAGGTTTTAAAAACACTGTAACCTGGTGTTTAAAGTATACTAATAACCAAATCTGTTTGCAAGGATTTTTTGGTGCGACTTGCTTTCCTGACAGTAGTGTCCAGCTAACAAAAGTGTATAGTCTGTGGCATCCTATCAGGGCATCCTCTTCCTTCTCTTCTTCATCATTTGTACCTATTACACTGTGTCTAGTGGTATGTGTGTTTACTAAAGTCTGCTGGAATGAATTTGCCCTTGCCAGCTCTGTAATTAAAGATTGATTGAAAAGGGGAGATATTTATGCCAATAGATGAAGATCTGCAGATCCAAAGCAGAGTTGCAGATTCTTTTGTTAGTGTTATTGGACTTAGCTTTAGCATGTGTAATACCACTTTCTAGTAAATCTCTTTAGTCTTCCAGTGAGGTTTATATAATCTGACTGTGCAACACATAATTTTGAATTAATGATGTCATGTATATGTATTTATGCAATATGCAATAACCTGCTCCATTGGATAATTACCCTGCCTTCTAAATGTTATTTATGATCTATTTTGTATCTTAGAAAACAGTGCACAAATACTGATGTCATTTGAAATAAACATTTTCAATGAATGTTAATAGCTGTCATGCTATTACCATTAACTTTGTCTATTTCACTTCTGTTCAGTTGCTGTGATGAGAAATAAGGATAGTTTTGGATAACATCCAGTTCTGTATTTCTAGTTCATCTGGATGCCAAAGGGGACAACTTAGTCTGCTCACACTGAGTACACAGACACCAATAACACATCATCAGAGAAGCACTTTCTGCACAAAGCATCTGTGATGGATCTGGGATTATCATGTTTAATTTCACTGTCATTCTTATGCCTAAAATATTTATTTTCAATTTCTAGATGAAGTATCAGGTTTCGATGTAGTTACGAATGGCCATCCTCTCGACCATGAGTGTTCAGGGCACTTTTCACCATGTTCTCACTCCGCAGTGGTGTGCTGTCTGTGATCTCTAGGCTGTTCTACACAGAATTGTGTACAAGACAGGGGAACATACCTCCTCATACAACAGCCAGTTCCAATCCCCTTTGCTGAAAGGAAATAGTGAGTATGGATCTGGCCAGCTACAAACTTATAGGTATGTGTTCTTACACTATCTAGCCACTTTCAAAGTGCCTTCCTGACTGCCACAAGACCAGCAGGAAAAGGAAGTAGGCCTGGAGGTGGTTCCACATCAATCAAGTTTGTGCTCATTGCAAGACACTGGAAGACCAAGTGCAGGGTCCTACACCTGGGTCAGAACAATCCCCACTATCAATCCAGGCTGGGGATGAGATGATGGAGAGCAGCCCTGCAGAAAAGGCCTTGGGGTGCTGGTGGCTGAGAAGCTGGCCATGAGCAAACAGTGCACGCTGGCAGCCCAGAAGCACAATGGCATCCTGGGCTGCAGCAAGAGAAGCGTGGCCAGCAGAGCCAGAGAGGTGATTCTGCCACTGCACTCTGCTCTGCTCACACCTCCTCTGCAATACTGGGTCCAGTTCTGGAGCCCTCAACACAGAAAGGACATGGAGCTGATGGAGCAGGTGCAGAGGAGGCCACGAGAATGCTCAGGGGCTGGAACACCTCTGCTCTGAGGACAGGCTGAGGGAGCTGGGATTGTTCAGCCTGGAGAAGAGAAGGCTTCAGGGGAACTACTAGTGACCTTCCAGTACCTAAAGGGAACTTCCAAGCAGGCTGCAGAGGGCCTGTTTGCAAAGGCCTGCAGTGAAAGGACAAGGGGCAATGGTTTTAAATTGGAGAGGAGTAGATTTAAATTGGACATTAGGAAGAAGTTCCTCCCCACGAGGGTGGTGGAACACTGGCCCAGGTTGCCCAGGGAGGTGGTTGAGTTGCCATCCCTGGAGGCATTGCAGGTGAGGCTTGCCAGGGCTCTGGGCAAGCTGCTCTAGTTGGGGATGTCCCTGCCCGGTGCAGGGGGGTTGCACTAGATGAGCTCCAGAGGTCCCTTCCAACCCTAACCAGTCTAGGATTCTATGATATATCTTAAAATTCCAATGAAGGAGCAGAGGAAGATCAGATTTCATTGATTTTTCTTCATGACTTTTAAAGCCTCAACATAAATAAATATCCCTCAAGATCAACTTCTTAAAGAGGAGTGTGTTAGACTATTCTGACTGCACAGGTAGTTTGTGTTGGATTTCAAAAACAGTTCTATTAGGCCACCAGCTTGGTTGTGTTTTGCTACAAAAAGCAGCTGCTAGCACTTCATGGAGACCTAAGCTTTGCTTATTGATCACATTTTAATATAAGCTTCTTCAACAGGAATGTGTCTTGCCAAAGTTTAATAGTTATATGTGTGTCCTTGGGACAATTAATGGACATTATTGGAATTTAGTATTTATAAAAACATTTCTTTTTAAAACTTGTGCTTTATAATATCCATAGGAATCCACTTGGAGAATACATATAACTTTTTATTGCATATACTGTAATAGTCCTGGCGTAGTTGAATGCAAATAAAAATATGCAGGGATTTAAACCTTGGTATAAGTAGGAGATTATGCTAGGGTTTGCATTTAGAGAAGGAAGCAGATAGAGCTAAAAGGTAAATAAGCCAAAGATTGCTTGTGTGGAGGCATTAATTCACCTGTTAATACATGATATGAAAGATAACAAGGATGAGTTGAGTTCTCTCAATACAGACTATAAAAATGTGCATGCAGTGGCTATGGCAGTTCAAGCTTGAAAATCCTAGAGCTACATTCAGTTTTGCCAGATTAGAATTTATTCCTTGGCTTGAGACTTGGAAAATATCAGAGAAAGATAACCAATTTTTAACTGTCACATTACCCACACCTGAAATATCTTTAGAAAAAAGAAATTGAAACCTAGCCAAGTGACAGCACTTTAATGACACCCTTGGAATACAAGTCACATTATTCAAATCCCAGGCCCAGGTCACTCTCTGGAAGAAGCTGATCTTCCATGCATTTTAGAGTCAATAAGCCCTACATTGTCAAACTATCTGAATGTTTTTCTAAGCAGCATGCAAACCTTGCTGTTAATTCTGAGACAGAGGGCATTGTAACTCTTGATTTAGGAGTTATTTTGGAAACACTGCAGGAGGAAAAGTGACTGGCTGAAGATACCACTTTTGGCTGAAGACCAGAAGCACTGCACCATATGAAAGAGTTCCTTGAGACTATAACTGTACTGCCTTTCATATTCCAGCTAGCTCATGCATTGCAGATTACACAATGCCATGGACAAGGCCCTGGGGTCAGAATTCCTCCTCAGGCGCCTGAGTGGAAGTTACACTTCAATATCATTTCTAGGTCTCAGCCTTCATCCCATGATTAGAGCAGTAACAGCTTTCTTGCTCTTGAACTATAAAATTATTTTGTGAATTTTTTAGGCCTATAAGAGTGCAACCCTTTTAAAGTATTCTTTTCAGATAAAAGTAGTTTGTACAGAGTGTGCTGTGCTTGTGACTGACTACTAACAATTACAGAACTAAAATCTCAGCTTTACACATTTTGATTGTTTGAAATCTACCAGGTTTCCACCACTTCTCTGTATCATTTAGAAGTTCCAGTGATATGTGTTACAGGACAGAATTTTCTGAAGTAAAAGGTCAACAAGAATAGCTTTATCCCAATGATGTTAAAAAAAAAAGAAATTAAAAAAAATCAGTAATTTACATAAGAAACTTCTGGGAAATGCTGTGTTTGTGTTTAGTTGATTTTATATAGCTGATTAGTTTGCTTGTTTACTTTTGTGCAAGGTAAGAAATATTAAATTGAAAACAAAAAACAAGCAAACAAAGTAGAATGCATACAACAGCTATTGAAAATCTGCAACATTCTTCATAATCTATTATCAGGATGTTATACTTCAGAAGTAATAGACAAGATTTACTTTTCTTGCCAGACACAGTCATAGACCCAGGGAATCACAGAGACTTCTCTGCTTGTTGTCAGAGCTCACATGGTTCCACAGAGAAACAAATATCCACCTATTCACAGCACAATAGTAGTAAATCAAATGTTTTATACTCTGTCTTTGCTGTCCTTACAACAGAGTTTATTTTACAGTGCCTCATCATCCTGCTCCTCTGGGTCTCCCCAGAAGAGACAGAGCACATCCATGTACTCGCAGCCCTACAAGGAGGTAGGGCAGAGCTGCTAGGTAACGGGAGGGGTTTTGCCTGGAAGTGATATGTCCTGTCCATACACACTTCACTACATAACACTGCCCCCCAGTGCTTTCCCAGGCATTCAAGGATCTTCCCCATTTTCAGCACTGAGGTGAAAATAACTTGCTCAGGCAGCCAGTCAAAGGATGATATTGTTTGCTTGTAAAATACCAGGATCTATATCAGATACACTCTAAAGTAAAGCAAAGTTTTGCAAGTATGCAGTATGGGGAACAAACAGGATGAACTGGAGATCTGTGTGCGATCTCAGGACCATGATCTCATTGCAATTACTGACACGTGGTGGGACAGATCATGGGAACACTGTCGTGGATGGCTATGTCCTGTTTAGGAGAGATAGGCTGGCAGGGCAAGGAGGTGGAGTTGCTCTCTATGTGAGAGAGCATTTGGAATGTATTGAGCTCTCCTTGGGGGGCAATGATAAGCAGGTGGAAACCTTGTGGGTAAAAATTAGGGGGAAGTCTAGTATGGGAGATATTGTAGTGGGTGTTTACTACAGGCCACCTGATCAGGATAAGGAAACTGATGAGGCCTTCTATAAACAGCTGGAAGTAGCCTCAAGATCACAGGCTCTGGTTGTCATGGGGGACTTTAATTACCCAGACATTTGTTGGGAGACTTACACAGCCAGGCACACGCAGTCCAGTAGGCTCCTCCAGAGCATTGATGATAACTTTCTAACTCAG
>VWZO01009996.1:3343-33352 GCA_013396975.1 Bucco capensis
TGTCTATCTCTCTGTCAATCTTACCATCCGAGGAGATGAGGCTGCCTAGGGAATTAAACTGTTGGACTGATCTAAGTTCTGAATCACCAATGATGATATGAGGATGATGAAAGACTACCCGAGGTGCAGGTTGGTATAAAACTTCTGTTTTCTTTAAGCTAACTTGCAGCCCCAAAAGCTGAGCAGTGGCTGCAAAGCAGGATGTTAAACGCTGCAGAGCTACTTCTGTCTGGGCAACAAGGGCAGTGTCAGCAGCATAAAGTATGATTGCTCATACAGCAGTGCTTGCATGCAAACATCCTCAAATACAAGCAGAATGCTTACGGTAAGTCCAACTCAGCAGTGACTCTGGGGTGTTATTATCTTTGAGGCAGAGGATCTCTGGAGACTACGTGGCTAGATCCAAGCCCTCCTGTCAGTCCTTACCTTCTGAGCAACCTGGTTTACACCATCAGATTATCAATGAGTAATGGCACACGGTTTCTCTGTTGAGAGGTTGAAGTCTTTTTGCCTGCACTTGTCTTTAAGATCTTAGACATTTTCCTGGTTGCAGAGTGAAGCTATATGGCACAAGCCTCACCCAGTCATAGAATAGCTTGAGGGACCTTAAAGATCATGTAGTTCTAACCCCTCTGCCATGGGCAGGGATCCCACCCTCTGGACCAGGTTGCCCAGGGCCTCATCCACCCTGAAGACATCACACATGAGGATTTAATTATCCCAATTACCCTATGTGCCCACAACATTCTCTTTCCTCTACCTCCTCCTTTCTTGTTTGCAATCAGCACAGTTTTTACCTTTTCATAGCAGTCTCTGAGGGCTTGTCCCTGAAGCTCAAGCATCTTCATGTCGTGGATGCTGCAGGTGAGTGGAGTGGGTTAGTTCACTCACAGTGAGTAATATCTGTGTCAACAGCAAGACAGAATGTTTGGTGCATGTAGATAAAACATGATCTAAGCTTTGGGCTTAGTGTCTGGGCAAGGATTTGTTGTCCTCAGGGGAACTTTCTCTGTGGCAGTTTAGGATATATGGAAAATGAAAAGAAGTTGGAACCCTTCCATTCTCTTAGTAAAAGTTATTTTGGCAGTCATTTTTTGTCTTTATGCCTGCTTGTAGAAACAGTTTTGGTTTTCTTCCCTGCTTCTGTAGTGCATTTGCTTAAAGGCATCTGCTCTTGCATCTATAAATCCTGTACCACTGTGAAATCTGAATTCAGAGTTTGAGCTAAAAAGCTTAAAGGGACCCTTGTGGCTAATCTCTTGTCTGGTGGATTTTTCCAGGATAAGATCTCAGGATAAAGTCTCTGCCCATGGTTATGAGAGTACTGTTTGTCCTGAAGGATGGTCCTTCTGTGTTTCTTCCCAAACCTATTCATCCTTAGCAGAGGACATGACATGCACTGAGTGTTAAAAGCTCCTTGGTCAGGATCCTGCCTCCTGTGAAGTGAGTTGTTGATGCTAGTTACAGGAGCTCTCCCTCACTATTTCCAGTCCTCAGTTTCATAAGGAGATTGTGGATGGAGTTTCTGGGTTGGTGTGGAACCCCAGCAAGTCATGGCTGGGGTCAGGATGCCCACCAGATTGCAGTCCTGTTGGTTGGGTGGGTGGTTGGACTTGATCTCAGAGGTCTTTTCCAACCATCATGATGCTGTGATTCTATTAATCTGATCCATCATATGCTTGAAGACATCCTTGTGGGATCTTACACCCCAACAAAGATTGATTCTGTGCTGTTCCTTTATTATCTGGAGATGACAATGAAAACACTGAGGTTTTGGGTGTTGGTGGTGACTGGGATTTTTTTTCCCCTTTTCTCTGGAAGATGTAGCATTAGTATTTCATCCCTAAACCAGTTTCTGGCAATACCTTTTTGGGTCTCTTTCTATTGGTCTGTTGTGTGTCAAACTGGTTGCTTTTTAACAGCTTCTGCACTGCTATCTTCCTGCTCTCAGTAGCAGGGTTTATTTTCTTTGCATTTTTCAAGAACAAAATAGCCAAAAGTCACCTTTAGTACTTTCCTTAAAAGTAACTAATCTTTTGATCCCCTAGGGCTTTGAATCAATGGCTTAAAAATCAATATTTTCTATATAAAGTTATTGTTTATCTTCACCCTGCCCTCTGCAGACTGAAAATCAATGGGGCACATTTGTGAATTGTACAGAGAGTGGAATAGGCAAAGAATTTGATGTTCTGCCCTTTGGGGAGTTGCATGACATTAAGGGAATGAAGTGGCACTCCTCTCAATAAAACCTTGAGGAACTCTCCCTGTTTTCATGCACTTTTGTTCTTAAATATTTCTTGGGCACTGATGGAAAAGGAAAGCATTTCTTGTTTTCAGGGCCCAGTGAAATGTTGAGCAGCAATCAGAAGGCAGAAGGTTTTTGGCAGTCTTTAATAATGTCATTGGTGCCATGGACAGGAGGAGTTCACAAACTGCTTTGCATTTCTTTCACATTTGCTCTTAATTTTAAGAGCCCATTACTGCTTCCAGTCATCTAGGAGCCCTAGATTCAGCAGAATCTCAGGGGAAAGAGAGCACCAGAGTGCAACTTTAATAGCCTCAGATGTGTGCTTATCTCAAGCTTTTGGATTTGCTTCCTAAATTTGCTAGAGAATACTACTACAAGCTGTATTCTTTGCACTCCTTTCTCACCTGTGGTTTTGAGAGAGCTTACAAAACCGAATTTACACAGAATTTTACATAACATTAGGTTCTGTTATTTCACAAAATTAGCACTTTTCTGTGTTCTGGAGTGAAACAGAAGGAGCATGGGCATGGTTTGGATGGCCAAAGCCTTCATTTTGTTAAAGGTTTTTTGCAGTGTTTGTTTTGTTTGAGAACATTTGATATGGAGATGTACACTTCCAACTGGTTAGTGACTGCAGTGAAGTGATAGAAACTGAGAAAAAATGTAAACAGCAGCAATTCACAGCTATAAGAAATAAGTTTCTAGCCTTTAGAGCTGCAGAATGAACTGAATGGGAATATTTGGATTTGGTTACCTGAACAAAATCATACTAAAAAGGTTTGCTCCAGATGTTTTCCTCTTGGACTGATGTGAAAGGTGTCAGTGCTGCATTTCCCCAGGGAAGGAGATTGGCTTTGGCTGTATTGCTTCTTGGGTTGAACCCTGGGAAGGGATCCTAGAAAGGGGAGAGACAGAAGGGTGCTATTCTGCCTCCTTCATGTGTTGGAGTCTCAGTTTTAGGGTGAAATCTGCCTGCTTTAGCCTGAGGTAATGAGTTCATCAAGTGGGATGTCAGTATAATACCTATATATATATATATATATACATATATATCTAGGCAGTCAAGTTCTATATACTGTTAAAAATCACAGCCATGCCTATCCCTTCAAGGCAACAACATTCCTTCCTTTCTTTCCTCCCTGTAGCTTTTGCTGGCTCACTCAGAACCTCTTCATATCTTTTCATCTCAAGCTCAGGATCATGCAATGTTGGATGACAATATCCTTCCACATATCCTAACGACTTGGAAACCTTCAGGTAGGTTTGCTTTTCATTCCCTGTATTTATTTATTGCAGTTCTTGTTCTGAATCATTTGCCCAGCTGCACAGCAGATGGTGCTCTGCTTCCCTTTCTTCTCCCACAGACTACATGTCATGAGCTAAACTTTTCAATCCCAGGCTGAGGATTATTAATAACCTTTGCTGCACTGGCTGAGCAATTGGAGCTACATATTTCCAGGGATGGTTTACCTAGCCATGCACTGATTTTGTTTTAAGGAGCAAGAAAGCATAAAGTCTGTTAGCGGGTTAATTTACAACACTAATCTATCTTCCCTGTGCAGTTGGGAGCTGAACAGTGACTTACATTTATTAAAGGATTCTTGCCATGTGTGCAAAACCAGTGTTTGTTTCAAAAGGGCAATTCTTTACTAAAATGGATGAATTGCAAAAGAAAATAACAGTTTGAGTATAAGCAATGAACTCAGTGAAGCTCTCACAACCTCCACATCCACGAACCGGTGGCACAGCTTAATTATCCAAAAGCTTTATCCAGCTGCCTGAAGTTGGATAAAATAAAGAAGTATTCTCTGTTTTTATGCTCAATAGCTGAATTCCTGCTTTAGCTATTTTTTTTTTTGGCTGTTTTCTGACACTTGCACAGCTAGCCCAGGCTTTCAGGGGCTTGCTTCACAAGTGATAGCTCTTAAGATGACTAGAAGTGGTGTTGAAAAAGTCATATGTATTTGAAGGATTTGGTGAGAAAGAGTGCTGTAAGCTTTGAAATATTGCAGAGTGCAGTAATACCCCAGTAATCTTCACCAGTATTAACAGCTTAAAGAGAGAAGCCTCTATAAATTGGCTTAAAACCAATCAGGTAGGAGAACTTCACTAATTCAGACTAATAACTCTGTGGGCTGTATGGTGGATTATCTGGTGCTGCAAATGAGGAGGTAAAAGCATGATGCAAAGCTCAGGAAAAATCAAAGTAAAGACTTACCATTGTGGTTACTGTGCTGGCATTATCCCCTTACATGGATTTCCATAACAAAGACACCAAGGATACTGAAGCACCATAGGCAACTTACTTATTTTGACAGTTTTGCTCTGTTTGCTGTCTTTTATGATGTTCCCCATTCCACACTGTGGCATTGTGCTTGATAAAAATGTATTGCTCTTTACTGGCTAGGAGCTCTCAGAACATCAGCCCTGCATCTGAGCCCATGGTAGGATGCTGTACAAGCACAGGGAGGACAGTTCCTGACCTTAGCTCTCAGCATTTTGCCAGTGGGAGGCTCTGTTAGGAACAGGCTGTTGATAATAGTCATTTTTTCTCTGCAGTTCAGTGAGTCTCTGTGCAGTATTTCAGATATGGATCTCCACATTTGTAACTCAAACTGAAAAAAAAACACCCTACTTAAATTAATGAATGGTTTTCCTTCAGAATCACTGAGTCAGTCTACCTATGAAAAGCTAAAGCAAAATTCTCTTTCTGTGAGTTCAGATTGATGGAAACTACTAAAGGTATATGTATTATGCCACATGCTTTATCCCTGAATTAGTGCTACAAGGAGCAAAACCATATGGAAGAACAAAAAAAGGGGAAGGATAAATTTCTTCCCTCTTTTCAGATGGTTTCCTGTGCAGAGTGATCAGGATGAGGTGATGTGTTCCTCCAGGCTATGATTTCCATGCTCTGGGAGCCTGGCTCAGGCAACTCAGGTTAAGCTAAGACCAATCTAGGGTGGCAAAAGAGGGAATATGGAGCAAGAAAAGTAGCATTTCAGAGTGGGAGAGGTGACAGAAATTGCTTGAGCATTGAATTTACTGCATGGGGATCAAAATTGGGCTTTGAAGGGGCCTAGGCTCTCCCTGCTGTTGGCCTTCAGTGAAACCAGCTGAAGGAGAGTAAATGCTACTTACAACATCCACAAGCTGTAGCACTGCCCTCAAAGAAAATGCTAAATGGGTAGGTAGCCTCTGTCACCCACAAAAGAAGGTTTGTGGACACAAAGAAGAGAAATCTGACTCCCTTTGAGGCCTCACAGAATTCAGTGCCAATACATTTAAATCCAGGGCAAAGTGCTGATAATTCTATTTCTCCTTCCTCAGCTGATTTGATGAGCATTAGCTTTCCAACATTCACATCTGATCAGCTCACCAGCTAGAGTTATGTGCAAGCATGAAAAAGATGACACCTTAGTCTATAAATACACACTTGGTAGTAACTTTTAAATTATATTACCAGTTCACACAGTGTTAGTCAAATCCTTCTTATTAAGAAATGGTATTTCATAAGAAAGCTGATAATAGGATTCAAAGATCCTAATATGATTAGGTGATGACTTGTTAATAGGAATTCTTTTTCTCATAACCAGGGATTTTTCAGTTTACTCTAACAATGATGGGAAATGGTAATATAATAAAAATCTGGGAATGGTGTAAAAAACATGAAACTAAAGATTCAACAGCACAGGCAATAATTTTAATCAGCCTACACCTACCAATTTTAAAGACATTGTTGGGGAAAATAAGGCAGTTTTAAGGTAGAGCCAATAGTTCTGCACACTGCCTATCTGTCAAAGTCTCAATCCTGTCCATTACTTCTATGGACATCTGGATATCTGTCTTTATATGGGAAGCTTTCTACCCCTTGGAGCAAGAGCTGTGGCTGGTGGTCCAACCACGCTTGAGGCAACAACACATTTCTCAGAGCCTTAACCAAAAGGAGATGAGAAAAAAATATTGAACTCCTCAGACTTTTTTTTCCAGGGATTAGAAGACCATTTTTTACCAAGTCCAGTTATCTCTCATCAACATTTTCACCTTAGCTATGTAAAAGTAGCTCAACGCTTCTGGCTCTTGCCTCCTTGTGTTTTGGGTCTACTAAATGAAGAGAATATTGAAATGCCAGGTTTTGTTAGCAATTTCCATGTGTATTTGTGCACTGGCAGCATAACCTAGTGTTTGTAAGAGTGAAAGAAAGGGAACTTCAACTTGCTGTAGGGATGTTTGCCAAGAGTCTCTCATCTCCCATGGCAGCACCAAGCTAGGCTCAAGCTGTGGGTTAAGAAAGGACTTGTTCATGAATAAGGTTGGTGCATTGCTCTTCATCAATGGCACTTAGCTGCACAAAGAATACACCTTTCATTAATTAGCTTTAATTAAGAGAAGGAATGGTATCTAAATGATTTGGGCTCCTGAGTGAAGACCTCAATGGTTTTTAAAAGAAAACCATTGGAGTCACTGAATGTCAAAGCTGTGATAAAAAGCAAGCAGCTGACATGGATACTACTGTGATAGGGAATGTCTCAGCAGGAACCCACTGCCACCATCAGCTTTTTACATTTTTTTGTGTGCTGCTAATATGAAAAGAAATGCACCACTAGGAATACTATTGCATATCAGACACTCTTATTTCATAAATTATTACTATATTACCCTCTAAATGTCCCAATGAGTATAACAGCATCAAAATAGGATGTAAAAAAAAAAACAATAAACCCATGCAAAGAGCAATTATTTTACTGGTAGATTTGGGCAACAGTTTTGGGTCTTCCTTCTCCCTTATTTTAAGCCTGAATAAAGAAAGAGTTTGCAACTGTTAGGGTCATTCAGCCACCTCTGAGACACTGTTGTTTCTGAATTGGAACAGAGTAGTTAATTACTGCTGGGAATGGGATGTGACAGGTTTTAAGAGTGGGTAGAGCAGAGAATGACTTTTGATATTCAAATTCCCTCTCATCTGGTTTTCATATTCTGCTGCTGGCACTAAGGAAGGGGAGATGTGAGAAGTGTCTCATCACACACTTGGAAGGGCTGAAACTCACACAGCTCCTTCTTCCTCAGCACTCCATCTCTCTGAGCTGGTTGGAGCAAGCACAACTTTGCCCAGAAAGGTGACAAAAATACACAGAGAAGGTCATAGTCTCCTGTGTTTTCAGGGAACTGGGCAGGACACTACTTCAGAAGTCATCACCTCTGTAGGAGAGAGAAGCTTCCTCAGTCAGTGCTTGTGTCCTAAGCCAACCAGCAGTTGCCAACTGAGAAATACTTTACAGCAAGATTTATGACTGTGTCATTCACTCAGAATAATTCCAGTAAACCCAGGAAGGTTAAGATTTATATGATTTGTCTGGAGGTGAGGAGTTCTATTTAAAACTGTGTCAAAGTTCATTTGGGAGATACTGACTCATCTGTACAGATAGTCCAGGATATAAATAATGTCCTGCCAAACAGTATTAATAATGTCTTTCACAGAGATAGCATTAATAATTATAGTTTATATGGCTACAACTCCAACAAAAAAATAATAAAAAGCCCTGATGGTGCAATAAGGCAAAGAAGTAAGCTCAACTAGTTTATGACTTCATTAAGATGGGGAAGCTCTAATTGCAGCCTTGCAATCAGCAAATGCTCTCTTTGTAGAGCTGCCAGTTTTATTTCATGGGTAACCTTCTCTTGAGAGAGAAAGGAAGCTTAGCCTTTTTTTGTCTTGGACTTCAGCATCCTGAAAGTTTATTCTTCAGAAAGACACTAAAATGGCATTGGGATCATGAAGTATCTGATGCCCTTTGTGCACATTTCTGGCATGGCTGCAGCAATAGCTGGGGTTGTAAAATATAAATGGGCTAAAAAAAAGGATGGAGTTGTCATGCCAGGGTATGTGTCCAGATTGCAAGCCAGAAAACTGTCACTGATAGTTGGGGCATAATTGACCAGAGTGTATGATAAGCACATTATTGATTGATTAATGTGACCTAGCTGGCTTGAAAATGCCAAAGAGGAAAATTGAGTTGTCATTTTAGATCGTGTTCTTTTCTTCAAGTCACAGATAACTATTACAACTAATGACTTTTCACTAAGGTTATCTAAAAAATTTAGGGAATATTAAACATCACATTATTCACAAGCTTCATGGGTGAATATATTATTGATGAATATTGATAAATCTTTGCTTACATGAAACAGGCCCCAGAAGAAGTTCATGTACTTCATGTTTTTTAATAAGATATCTCTTCTGCTTACTTTTTTTATCATTTAACTTAGTGAATTGACTAAATTCACTACATTCATTTCTAGAATTGAGTAAGGTTTTATTTGTACTTAGTCCATGGCAAACTGGGATATTGATTTAGAAGGTTTAAGTTTGCTTCTGTTGAAGTCAATTGCAAAACTCCTGTTGACCAGGAAAGGATTGAGAATTGATCCATGCAATGCCTTGCTACTAGTTTCCACTATTTACACAAAAGAACCTTGAATTTTCTCAGGTGGTTGAGAAAAAAAAAAAAGTGCTTTAGCAAAAGAATTTCCAGAAAAACCCCATTCTCAACCTTGAAGTAAATCTCCAAGCTATTACAGATAAAGCAAAGCCAAAAAGCATCTGCTGCAAGCTACTGAAATGTTCTTGCTCCCCATTTGCCTGAAGCACAGCTGCAAAGAGAGATGCCTGGCAGGAGGAGACTCTTCCACCAGAAACTGCAGTCTCATCTCTAAATCTCTAGTATTTTGTAGGAAAAGGGAAAATATTCAATCGTAAAGAGTTCAACTGAATTGTTTCAACCTTCAGAGTTAATTTTGGCAACTGTTGGATTGGTCTCCTGTCTTTCAGGTCAGATATGGTTTGGTTTTCACAGCAATATAATGAATTAAGTTGATGATGATAGCTTACAAAGTCCTATAAATCCTTGAGTGTCTGAAGTGATTTCAGTTTTGGCTTCTTGATATTAATTCAGCTGTGTGAGGACAGAATTCTTGTGCTACTTAAAATACCCCAGACTTGGAGATGGGGCTACTTGCACCCTGGAAGGGGCACAGTCTCCAGGATCAACACCCCAAAACCAGCTGAGATCCCCCAGGGGCTGCTCAGATAACATTGAGTGCCTGCCTTCAGGTACAGGCCTGAGCCCTGAAGTGTAAAGCACATTTGTGTGTGTAGGGGTGGTCAGCAAAGGGATCCCTTGGGTAGGAAAAGCTGTCAGGAGGTCACCTCATGCAGCCTCTTCCCACTTGGACTGCTGGGAGCAAACAGATGTTAACCTTGCCTCTGAACTTGAGGAGCCCACCTACCATAAAACTTCTTGGTCTTCCAAAGAGCTGGAAAACAAAATCCTATCTTTCTAAAGAAAGGGCAAGCAATAGCCTGACACAGTTGTGCTCTCTCTGTAATGTTTCGAGCAAATGTTTAATTACAAAAGGATGGTGCCTAAATTGTCATAATTTATCTGAACCTGTGCTAGAGTTCACAGCAGCCAAGACTTTTTACACTGCTGAATCACTCTCATTGAAATACTCTGTGCTTAAATAGCAGGAAAAGCTGCTATTAGAAATCTCTGTAATAGCTTTTATGAAAGCTCTGGCTAATTTAGAGCCCAATTAAACCCAGAAATCCAATTATTTCTGAATAACATAATTGGAAGAAAGTCACTAGCATTGTAAGTATGCACTAGCTGTAATGGAAGATGCTTCAATAAAAGAAAAATCAGTTAGCAGGAGGATGAGCTGCACATTTCACAACTCTTCTATTTCCACTCCTCTTCATCATATTCTCTTGGGGCTCTATAACTGGTCTTACATGCATTTCATGGGTCCAACAGGAAAGCAGATAAAAGATGCTAAAGCAGACCCATTTCTACAGGTGCTGGAATAATCTCTGTTGGGTGAGACCTCTAAGGAGTCAGTAAAACCAATCTCTCCTTCCCTTTCCACCCCCGAAAAACCACCCCAAACCAAAATAAGACTGCTGTGACTTTAGCATTAAAAAAGATAAACTATGATAGAAAACTGACCTGATGTAAATTAACCATAAGGATGATGCTGGCAATGGAAAGCCTCAATGTAAATAAGAAGCAGTTTGATCCTATGGACATAGAGAAACAGAGATGGAGAAACTGCATCCAGCTGGTAGCTACAGAGAGTAATGCACAGTAATGATTCACTAAATGTGGGTGTAATTGTGACCTACACACATAAAAAGGTTAGAGAGAATAAGGCAGGCCAATGGGCCTGAAGGGAATCAGAGCTATAAAATGTAAGGTACTAGTTTTGCCTTTTGTTTTTAGAAGTTTAGCAGAGCTTTAGGATGATTGACAAGAAGGACTTCCTGTGCACTGTTTAGGAAGAGAGCTCATGCTCCCTAGTCGAGCAGTGCTCCCTTTGCAGTGCTCCAAAAGCATCTTGGTGCTAATGATGCTTTTAGCACGAGGCAATCTTTGCAAGCTGCATCTGCACATACCAAGGCTGGATGAAGGGTGTTTTTTTTTCCCAAGAACGATCAAATCAATGCTCAGGAAGAGGTTACACAAACAGAGTGCATTAGCATTGTTTCCTTGGTAAAACAAACTGAAGAAATGCTTGCAGAGGTTTTGGAACTGCTGCAAAGCATAATGCTTTCTGTGGTTTGCAGGAACTCAGCCAGAAGCCAGTTGTAATGAATGATAGGTCTTTATAACCCAGTACTTTGTTGAATTATTATTTTATTTTATTTTTTGTTTAATTTTGTGCTGGCATCATGTCAAATTTCCATGTTGGAGGTGTAATTAGCTAGCCTGATTACCAAAAAAAAAAAATAAATTCCACTATAATTTAAAAATAGAAATTAACATAAAATGACAAGCATTAGAAGTTAATATCAACTCAGTGCTCATTCTTTTTTGCATTCAAATGAGTCTTATTTAGTCCATCTAAATATTGGTTTAATTTTCAACTAATAGACAATGAGCTCCATAATTTGCCTCTCCCTCTAACCCTCCATTAGCTCTCTGGTTTCTCTACAGTTTGTTACTCCAATGAACCACTTTAGAGTGACATGATTTCCATTCTTCATGTAAAACACAGAAATTTAGCCAGGCAGTTTTGATGCAAACTAGAGCCTTAGTGACCACGTGCTGTGTTGATTCTAAATAGACTCTTCCAGCCCATGGCCTCTCTTTGCAACGCACAGAAAAGCAGCAATATCTGAATTTAAACAAGCCAATTGGCTTAGAAGGATGCTGCTTGGTTTTTTAATGCATATTCAGAAAAAGAAAGGACAACATTTAATTGTACCATAAAACTGCCAGGAGAAAACAGATAGTGAATATCAAGCAGGATTCCATTTCTTCACTAAGTCATAGTCTGTGGAAAACAGAACTGTTCCATTTCTTAATGCTGTGTTTCTGGACCAAAAAGCCGTTCTAGGGAAGCTTGTCACTGAAAATAAGTGACCAAAGATGATGTGGTTTGTTCATTTTCTAGAGTAGGACTGTCCCAGTTTGAGTCAAAATGAGCTATTCCATGCCATAGAAGTTCATATTCAGTTCTTGAGGCTTTGATACTGAGCATGGGTCTTGAGGTTTCTTGCATGTAGCCTAACACCCAAGCAAATGGGTGCTTAATTGGGCTGATTAGCAGCAAATAGGTGCTTAATTGGGCTGATTAGCAGCAAATAGGTGCTTAATTGGGCTAATTAGCAGCTAATTAACAACTAGTATATATAAGGAGAGGTGTGGCTATCTACATGGCCAGAAGGTTGAGCCTTTGAGCTCTGCTCCTCAGGACTCTCTCTGTTGTGCCTTCAATCCTGGCAGACTGAGCCCCTTGAGCTATGTGAAGATGAGCAGCCCAGCTCTGTTCCAACAGGATTCTGTCTGTTCTGCCTTCCATCTCAACTCAAGAGTTCCTGAGTTCCAGGATCCAGCCTCCTGAGCCTTAGTTTCAGTTGCTGCTGAAGTTGTCCTGCTCCAGCATCAGTGGTGATGTAGTTATCCTCAAGGGGAGTTTGGTTCTAGTGTTGGTATTGTGTGTGTATGTATAACTCTTCATTTTCTTGTTATTTTCATTAAAGTAGTTTAAGTTTCATTTCTCTGTTTATTTCCCCTTTTCCTCCCTGGAGTGGGGGAAAAGAGGGATAATAGCAAATGTCTGTCCCTGGGTTGATGGCTGACCTAGCCCTAACCCTTGACAGGGACACAGAATATTTCTGTGTTACTAAGACCTGTTTAGCACAAAAGACAAAACAGTGACAAGGGTAAAGCAGCTCCTGTAGTGTTTTCTGGTTTTTACAACAGCAGCACAAAAGCAATAAGAGTCTGCAGGGTACAAACCCAGAGAAATATTGGTTAAGGTCCCTTTGGAGAATTTGTATTATTTATGTGTCAGGCAGCACGATCATAAAACTTATACTACACCCCATTACATGTGGAAACACAACTTATCATCATTCCTATTACACTGCCCACACTTTGCTTTATGCACACACATGAACTCAGCCACTGACACTGGGTTTTATCTTCATATCTCATTAAAGAAGTCAAATAAATGACTGAGACAGACAGAGTGTAATTCTTGTATTTACACCATGGCATACATACACCAAATCACCTCTGGAAAAGAAGTTTTCATATTTTTAGTCAAAGGTTTTTACTTCTGTTTTTAGTTAAAGGTTTTTATATCTCTAAGTGGACATGCTGCAGGGATCTGATTCCAGTTTTTCTGGAGACAAAGCCTGAGCTGACTTGGATGAGCTTTAAAGCAACTCCTGCCTGTTACTACTGAATTCACCAAGCTGAAGACATCAGTGAAGCTATTAGGGAATCAGGAAGTTAAATTTACTAATCATGCCTCCAGTCACATACATTTAAGTGCATGGCAAGTTACTATAATCAACTATGATGACAACTAATGATCCAGAACCATTAGAGGGAAATAATATTAATGATACTATATCCTGTCAGTGCACCAGCACTGGATTTAAAGGAAAGAAGATACTCCTTACTATTTCTCCAGGCATTTTTTTTTACCAGAGGCTGCACTGTGAAGTCAGTATTTCTAGGTTACTTGCATTTTTGTTTTGTCTGAAGAGAAAGGTATCGCTCCTGTACCATTTTTGTGCATGGCAGTATTGAGAAGAGATTCTTTATAACCAGTACCTTAATCTCAAAAGCACAGGATTCTCTGCCCATATTCATCTCAGCTGTCGTTGTGTGACACATTCCTCCTTTCTCCCAGCCAGAGGGATGGCAGTGGGGAAGTTGTGTCCATCATGTTCCTATCTCTTGCCAGGGCTGATTGAAAATGGGAGGTGCAGGAAAGCAGCTTCTGTGCTGAGGCCACAAAGGAAAGGAGCTGAATGGAAGCCTTTGGCCCAGCTGGTGCTGACATGATGTAGTTTTCCTCAAGCATGTGCCAGAATTTGGGGGAACTCTAGCATCTCTCTCCCAGCTGAGAAGGCTTCCCATCACCTGCCATGACCTTGGGAATGACCCCTGGGAACTGTGGGAGATGTAGTGAAGATAGCTGAAGAAGCAAAACCTGCTGTCAGAAACAAGAGAACAATTTAATCAGTGATGATCTGGAACTCTGACACAGACCTGTAACATCATAATTAGGGGCAGAGTAGTCTGCAGAACAGTCTCCTTGCCATGATTTCTATTCTTGAAATTGCTACACCTAAGCAAGTGCTTTAGGTTTTTAGACCCCTGTGGGATATATTCTGGGGTTCAGCTTCCAGTGTGGACTTTGCTTTTCAGTATGCCAGGACAGAGAGCAGTCTGCCTGTCAAATCAGTGAGAAATAATACCTAATTCTAGGACACACAGGGGCTTCTCCCCTCAGGCCACTGGGTAAAATCCAGCAGAGTATCCAGTCCTATTCCACCCTGAAGGCTGTTACTAAGTGACAGGTGTCTGGTGGCCTGGGTTTAATGAGGACTTGTGGCATCTCTCTTCTGCTGGAGAGATGCTGATGTGGCTGCTAGCTGATCCCCTTCTCACTGCAGAAATACAGAGTGCCTACATGCCTCTGGAGGGGAAAGGGATGCTTCAGCCCCACAGCAAGTCCTTGCAGAGCATCTTTTCTTTGAGGCACAGGCCTCTTTGCCCAAATCCTGGTTATCTTATGCCTTTTCTGAGGACTCTCTACTGGGCACTGACTCCAATCTCCTTTCAGGTTGTACCTCCCCAGATCAATCCAGCCTTGCACGCTCTTTCCAGACAATCCTCCACTCCCCATGTCTGTGAAAGACACACACAAATACTCCTTTTTCACCCCATAGTTGGAGCTGGATTCCTTTTTCATGGAGCTAATCCACCCCAGCAGAGTCAGTACAAGGTGGTAGGCTGGTGAAGCAGCACACTTGTCAGCTGGGAGAAGATTCCCCTTAGCTTCTTGAAGAGCAAAGCACAGATATTCCCAGCACAATAGAGAGGGAAGCTGCCTTGTTTATTAAAAGTGTGGTAGTGTGCTTGATTGCATTTACATTCACAGTTAATTCCTGGCACTGCTGAACACATGAAAAGATAATTATGACCATGGTGCCAGTTATTTTTAAATGGCTATATGAATATACATGTTGAAAATGGCAAGGCTAAGTGCATGTCTTTATCAAATGAAAAATGTATGGCTGCTATTCACTCATTAGCAAAAATTTGCATCCACAGTCAAATATTTGGCCGTGACTGAAAGAAAGTTCATTCCCCCTCCAAAGCAAAAAGTGAAGAATGCAGAGGAAATAATCTCTGATGCTTTTTTTCTCTTGGCAGTGTGGTAAAACTGTGAGGAACACAGCTGGGAGTGCTGAGGACTCTGAAGGCTTCTAGTGCTTACAACCCAGATGTTGTTCATGCCTCTGCTGCTCCTGCTAGCAGAAGGGAAACAAGTTTGTGTAAGGAAAGGCCAAACAGAGCACTCCATGTGTATGGAATTTGTAGCAAGCACGTGATTGAAAATGTACCCTGAGATCTGTTTCAAAGCATACTAACAGGGCACTGAAAGTTCTTCCCTGAGTCTCTCTAGTTAAGCTTCTTACTTCTTAATCTGCTGTTAAAAAGATTGCTTTTGGTGCAGTGAAGAGTTAGAAGGTCGAGGGCTAAGATTTCTGACCTCTCTGTCACACAGGAGCCAGAGGGAAAAGGCTTGGGTGTACTCAGCTTAGGAAGGGAACTTCCTTGCCCAGCAAGAAGAGATGAAGCAATCTGTGTATAAACATGTTTCAAAAGAGTGGAAATGAAATTTGTGTGACTCTCAGGCTGGCAGATAAATCAGTGAAAGAGAAGAGATGAACAGTGAGTGTGTGGGGTAGGGGAACATCCTGCTGGAGGGCATGATGAGAAGAATCTTCAGCAAGCTCTCTCTATTTGCAGTGTTTCCTACTCTAGAGCCTCTGAGCTGCAGTGGCTTCCAAAAAACTACCCTTCAAAAGTCTTTTTCTTCAGGTAAATGGGGCACAGAAAGTTATCACACACTTGCCCTGGCACACTGGCTGCCAGCATGCAATGTAACAGCACTATTGTCCAAGACCAAATGCCCTTCAAACCTTCAGTAATTTGTTGGTTTTCAGTGATTCTTTGAGGATTTTTTGGCAAATTCCAATGAAATCATTTTCTTTGCAATTTTTTCTCCTCCCCCCCACCCCCAGACAGTCCTGTGCTGTACTTAGTGCTGCTGCAAGACCTTAACATGGAAAGTGTGGGTTTAATTAGTAAGGGTGAACTTCTATATGCTGTCACTAAGCTGTCTGCATGGGATTTTATTGGTGTAGGACTGCTTTTATCACCAGAAGGCTATGTGCACAGCCCATTGAAGTCAGGGTGCATTAACAGGCACACTGAAGGCAAAAAAGGATGTCCCTTAACATGGGAGCTAGTAAGACACTTCTGAAGCTGTCATTCTGTGTTTTGCTGAAAGCTGGAACGTTGTGAGGCTAGGTGACAGCACAGAGAGAACACATCTTTTTCAAGAAGTTCTTCAGAATTCATTTCTATATAAGTGTAATGATAATAATAATAACCTTCCAGTGTATTCTGGTTTCCAAGTCACTTGCAGTTTTGCTCAGTGACATTCAATGGCAATTGGATCAGCCTTAGAGTGGAAAAAAAACCCTTTACAATAGCAGCTAAGGGAAATGAGAGGAACCATTCTGGTCCCTAAAGACTTTAAATCCTCCATACATTTGCTTTATCCTTGTTCTCTTTTGAGGGTGAGTGGAATTCATCCTTGTTCCTGGACTTGCAGTAGAGCTCAGCTGCCTGGGTGATTGCACAAGGGATTTGGAGATCAATCAGGATCCAGTGCCAAGCCTCAGCATCTCAGTTCCTCTCTGCAGTAAGTGACTCTTTTTCTATGAAAAGGCAGAAAGCTACACAGTTGAAATCAATTACAAAACTCCTGCTGCCTTCAGAGAGGCTGAGTTTCACTCTAAGGAAAGCTGCTATGTTTAATGCTGCTGAAACAAAGAGTTTCAGTAGGAATCTCCTAGTAAAATACAGTTTGGCTGTGCCTGGACAGCATCTTGAGTAAAATATAATCTCCATTCAGATCACAAAGAAAATGAGATTGGCTTAAAAATCATGGGAGCATAAAAAAGTCAAGAAATATCTTGCAAGCAGTCACCTTCTGGCACCAGACCTATTCATACTCACTTGGGTAGCTGCTCAGAATACTCTCCTCACCCAAGACTGCTATAAACTAGTTTATTCTACAGAAATAAGGAATTCACTTTGGATCAGTTTCTTGAAGAATGAAGATTTTTTTCAACTAGTGATAAAATCATAATGGCTGGCAGGTCATGGCCCTACAGATAAGTCACTTAACAGCTGATTTCAGTTGTGCTCTTGAGCAGGGGAAGGGGAGCAGAGTGTGAAAGAGCCTTGAGACTCTGCAAGCAGTGCTCAGCAATAGACACAACCTTGGTGCATTCTGGACACTATTTTAGCCACTAATCCATTTTTCAGCACCTTATGGGCTGCTACAAAGAAGCTTAACTTCATTCAGAGCAGACCTACTACAGTTGAACCTGGTGTTCAAATTGTATGATGCTGGGAGTGAGCAAAGCCTTCTTCATGCAGAATAAATAGCAGAACTGGACTTGTTTCTTTGTGGAATCCTTCCAACCTGACACAGACATTGAGCCAGGGGATCTCAGGTGGGATTTCAGGTGGGATTTCATGGACCAAGCTTGTTTATAGCTACTCTGACACTTCCAGTTCACATCATATTTGCTGCATGTGCATCAACCATCTGTGTACTGTACATGTCATTCATCCAGCAGACCCTGGGCTTGTCAGATGAATAAAATAGGTGTTGCCAGAAGTTGTCACATGTCTAGAAGTCCAGCAAATGTAACAGTATCTTTCCTCCCTCAACTTCTTCCCAGCTAAGGTTTCCCCCATCAATCTACAGCCAACAGCCTGATACACAGGAGCTATGCTTTCAAGAGCATTTTCACTTTTATCATGGAATGTTTCAGCGAAATGGATATAGGAGAGAAGGGAGGGGAAAACATATATACTTTATGCACAGAAGCAGTTGTTAGTCCAGTGGCTTTTTTAGTTGATGTGGCCAATTTTCTCAACAGAAAATTTTGTAGCAGAGGTCTGTGAAGGGAATGGAAGCTTGAGAGAACAATACACCACAGCACAAACCCAGCACAGATCACTCAGCACACACATAATACTAAGAAGATGAGTCTATTTAGTTGCTGTGTGTTCAGAAACAGAACAAATGGCCATTATCTTGTGAAAAGCCTTCTCATTTTCTTTTGTGTGCTGCTTTGCAGGGGCTCTACAGCTACCACTGTGAGCTTAGGTAGCTAGTGAAACCCCCCTGGGGTCTGCTGCCCAGGTACTCAAGGGCATACCTGCTCTGCAACACAGTTACTGCAGTTGTTGATTGATGCAATGAGGCTAGTGAGGAGTCTAGAGCATAAGTCTCATGAGGAGCAGCTGAGGGAGCTGGGCTTGTTTAGTCTGGAGAAGAGGAGGCTCAGGGGAGACCTTATTGCTCTCTACAACTCCCTGAAAGGAGGTTGGTGTGAGATGGGGGTAGGTCCCTTCTCCCAGGTTAACTGTGAGAGGACAAGAGGAAATGAACTCAAGTTGCACCATGGGAGGTTTAGATTGGATGTCAGGAGGAAATTCTTCTCTGAAAGAGTTCTTAAGCATTGTCCCAGGCTGCCCAGGGAGGTGGTGGAGTCACCATCCCTGCAGGGGTTTAAGAAACATCTAGATGTGATCCTTTGGGACATGGTGTAGTGGCATGCTAGTGATAGGTAGATGTTTGGACTTGATGATCTTCGAGGTCTCTTCCAACCTTCATGATTCTGTGATTCTGTGAATATGAAAGATCTGCTTCATTCAGCTGTAGGGTGAAGAAGGCTAGGAGCATACAACTATACAACAAATTCCCACTGCTCACTCCACAAGCACAGGACAGCTAAGGCATTGGACTTGCCCACTGTCTCCCATGGGCTACTTTTCCTGCCTGAGTTACCCTGTGCCTGGCTATTTAACTTTGGGAACAGCAGCTCCCATGGGCTGCAGCAAGGACTGTGAGGCACAGAAAGTGTTTCCAAAGGGTTACAAGGCTGTGGCAGGGATAGGGATGGATGGACCCTACTATATCCAGCCTAAGGGATGCCCTTGCATAGAAAAAACCCAACAAGGTAGAGCTAACCAGTAAAACATTACATGACCCTGGTATAAAATTAACAGTGATCTTTAGGAAATAGAGTGGAAAAAGGGCTGGAAGAGATAGTTGATCCTGCATGCATTCATAGAAACTGGACAGTGTTCTTGGTTTTTCCTGCTAAAGAGCCTTAGACCAGACAAATACCTGCTTCCCTCATTAATTTATTCTATTCTAACAGAAACATCCCACCAATCCCATGAAAATTGGCTGCTTAGGGTAACAATGACACAGTCAGAAACAAGGTGGTTTTTTTTTCCCAGAGGATTCTGGGTCCATGCAGTGCAGAGAATAATAGTGAATCAAGGCAAGAAAGAATATCTAGCTTGCCTAAAAGGGATGCATTTGTTAGTCTGGTCATGCTAGACATCCTGTGATGCAGCTATGATCCTTGCCATCAGCTTCAACACCTCATCTACACTCCCAGGTTGATTGGTCTGTGAGCATCCTTCCTTTGGCTGCCAGAATTTGGAGGGGTTTTAGTGAAAAATCCAAGTGCAGTCTTGCAATCAGAGCTTGTGCCTTGAGAGACAGACAGAAGGAAGGAGAAACTGAGCTTGCACAGAAGTCCTGGCAATCTTTTATCTTCTAATTGTCCCATTTATTTTATTAGTACTCTTGTAATGTTTTAACACCATTAAAGGGATGACAGAGAAAGGGAGAAAGAAAAGGCTAAGAGGATCCAGGAAAGGCCAGTTAGTAAAAAAAACTCTTTGCCAAACAGAGTTTAACATCCCTGGGAGCAGGTTGAAGGGCAGCAGGTGACAGCATTTTTCCTTGTGGGCAGTAGTCAATGAACACTGCTCATGGAGCAAACCGGTGCTGTGCCCTCGTTTGCTCACATGTGCTTTTCACACTGCTTATCAAAGTTCCATTGGAAAGCACTTTTCAAAAGGATTCTAGCTCCTGGCCATAGATTACTCCTGTTTCATACCCAGAGAGAGAGAGAGTGAGTTATTGATTCAGAAAAATAGGGCTTTTGGTTTCATTGAATGCCAATGTCTGTTTATTACTATTTACCCACTCCTCTGGAGGTGTGTGGTGCTGTGCAGAACACTGAGGTGACAGGGACCCTGCCCTAGGATGCTTACAAGATCAACACCACAACGAATTACATCAGCTAAAAAGGGTCACACAGAGGGTGAAAGAGGAAAGGAAACAACAGAAAACAAAAGAAAGGGAATTTGTTGCATGAAAAGAGCCATTATTTACAAAGCATGGCCACCAGGTAATTGGATTCCCTTTGGCTTTTATTCTGGATTAGGTTTTTCATTCAGTTTTATTATGCTTAATAATCAGGCCTGGGTGAGATAGTGCAGAACACTAGAGCTGAGATTAATGATGAAAGGCTAGGAGAAAGCTGTGGCTCTCCAGGAGGGATTTGAGGAGGAGAAGCAGTTGGTTTTTCACTCATTAGGAGCAGACAGGCTTGGGCACAGAAGAGTTTCACACTTGTCTTAAACTTTAAATTAACCACATGTGTAAGTCTTTGTGGGAATAGGGAGCTAATTGGGTAGATTAGAATACAATTAACTGTGAAGTCTGGCCAGCACTAACTGACAATGTTTAAAGAGGGGAGAAGCTGAGCAAATCCTGCCTGGTCTGAACTAAAATAGCTCTGAAGACATTTGGGGAGAGAAGGGACCCTGTGCCATGACAGGATGAGTGGCAGCAACACAAGTACAGATGAACTTAGTGCTCTCTAGTGTTGCTGTAACCTTGCTCAGCTCTACTGATTTTTCTTCCAAGGTCCATTTCAATTATCTCCTCTCAACTAGGCCTCCTGAAACCTTCACCCTCCTCAGGCTTCTCAGGAAGATGGTGTGCTGCAGCAGAGCTGGCAGGGTAAGTGAATGAACACCTTCTCCAAAATTTACTACTATTCCATCACAGCCTTTCCTGAAAAGTCCTAAAATGCTTTTAACTAGTTTGGGAAAGTCCCATGAACTTGCTTCCTGAGCATTCAGTCATCTAAGGAAACATAGCTACAAACTTCTGATTTAACTTTCTAATAGATACCAGATGGGTTTATTCATCTATAAAATTTAGTGAGATGGTTAAAAGCAGCCTCTTTCCAAAGTATGGCTCTTCCACCTCTAAAGATTTAAAACCTCTCTTCTTCATATTTTTGGAATTGTCTCAAATTTTATGAGTTCTCCAGAGTGTTTGACTTGCCTAAGATTATCCATCAGAGGAAGCAATTGCCTGGTATCTGCAGGAACCTGAATTTTGTGTTAAGTTTTACAACGTTTTCCCAACTTTTGGTGGTGAAAAGTATCTATATATATATATAGATACTGAGATATATAGCTATATATATAGATATCTCTGCTTTTGGAGGGGTTTAAGAAACTTCTAGATGTGGTACTTAAGGACATGGTTTAGTGGTATGATGGTGATAGGTTGATGGTTGGACTTGGTGATCTTAGAGGTCTCTTCCAGCCTTCCTGATTCTGTAATGCTGTGATGTTTTAGAGACCTGGAAGAGATGACCTCTGGGTTTGACCCTGTTTGCCCTTCAGTGGCTAACTGCCCTTGACAATGCAGCATGCAAAGCTCTCTGTGTCTAAAGAGGAGCTCTGAGGGAGGGAGTGTGTTGGGTTTGTGTAGCAAGAGGACTACAGGGGTGGCTCTCATTTGAATGGTAATGAATAATGAACTAATTGCCCCAATTTTTGGGGCATCACAGTTTTGCCTGTGATGGGAAGACCTGAGTGATCTCTCCCTGTCCTTATCTTGACCTGTGAGCCTTTGGTTATATTTTTCTTTCTCCTGCCCATCTGAGGAGTGATAAGAGTGGCTTTGGTAGACACCTGGCATCCAGCTAGGGTCAATCCACCACAAGGTAGAAAAGCATGTGCTGAAATGTCTCCAACTCTAACTCAATAGTGATAAAGCTTTAGAATTGGTGTTGAGAGAGAATAGTGCGTGCAAGTTACTTTGAGCACTACATGCTAATGACAATTCTGGCTTTTATTTCTGGGATAATAAAAAGGAAGTAGTGCATTTAAATCTCTGAGCAGTACAGCTCTTGTGCTTCTTATAGACAGAGGAGGATGCCTGATCTTTGTTTTGCCTTTCTTCCTAAATATGCATTTAGCAGCACACATGACCATAGAGCTAGTCACCTACACAGGGGTGTGTGTATATAGGCACAAAGACCATCAGCTTCCATTCTTACATCCTCAGTCAAGGTTATAGCTACCAGGAATCTGAAGAGAGAACAATTTCCACCTGCATGGAGTAGAAATTGTGTTGAAAATGTGGCTTTGGCAAACTCCCCATCTGACAACATCATCTTCTGTGAAAGTGGAGCCCTCAGAGTTGTGTCTTGCCCTTAGTAAGTTTGTNTAGCCTGCAAAAGAGGAGATTGAGGGGAGACCTCATTGCTCTCTCTAACTACCTGAAGGGAGGTTGTAGAGAGGCAGGGACTGCTCTGTTCTCCCTGGTGGAGAGTGATAGGACAAGGGGAAATGGATGGGAATTGTACCAAGGGAGGTTCAGGCTAGGCATTAGGAGGAATTTCTTTGCTGCAAGGGTTGTGAGCCATTGGAACAGGCTGCCCAGGGAGGTGCTTGAGTCCCCATCCCTGGAGGGGTTTAGGAGACAGGGAGATGTTGTATTGTGGGGCATCATTTAGCAGGTTGCTAGGGCTAGGACAAAGGCTGCACTCATGATCCTCAACATCTCTTCCAGCTGTAACTCTTCTATGATTCATGGTGCTCCACACTTAGCTCATAGCATATTGTCAGCTGAAGAGCCAATTTCAACATCACCTTTGCCCTGTCAAGTATTTAGCCATCTCACAAGTGTTGGTGAAACCATGGTGGCTCCTGCTTCAGTACAGGCTCAGCTATGCCAGCTCCTGAAGACTAGGTAATAAATGGAGGGCAAGCAAAGTCTCCAGTTTACCTTTTTTCTTATGTATCATTTGAATTTGATGATGGTTAAAATTCACTTAAGAAGAGCCACCTCTGATTTTTATGTGCAAGATAAAAACAATCTTGCTGCTGGATTTCTTTTATAACATAATCTCAACACCTTTATGAGTGCAACGGCCATAAATATAAGTTTCTGCTACTGCAGTGGATGCTCTTATTGAAGTGTTGCTGTGTGCATTATGTTCCTTTATTCCCATTTGTGCTTGCCAGTCTAAACCCTCTATACTCTCCAAATGAATGTCTCCCTTTGGCCAGGATCTGTATTAACTGCTTGCTATTGTACTGCTTTAAAGATATCTCATGCCAAAGATTAATCTGATATGACTTGGAATTACACTAATCACAGTGAAATGCCTGAATATAACCAATTGTGTATGCTATGCAATATAAATTCCTATGTGCAAAGTATTCCACCACTGGATTCAGCTATAGTAGGTGAAATCTTGTTACATACAACTGGAGTGTGTTCTCATTTTAAGCAGGTGATTTTCATTGCTGCCAACCAAGGACAAGACCTTTACAGCTAAAGCAAGAGTAAAATCCTTGTCCCTCAGTTTTGCAGTGATTTAAAGTACACTGAAATACTTATTTAAAAGATGTCTTTTCACAGTAGACATTAAAGAAAACTCCAAGGTCTCACAGTCTTAAATTGGCCTTCTTTTTTTTTTTATTTGCTGACACAAACACCACTACTTAATGTGGATTTGAGCATTTGGCTAATTTAGAATTTAGTTTTAAACTGCTGAGAGGCTTGTATTTGGAAGCAGCTGCTGAGCATGGCCCTGTAGCTACCTTTAGCAATGTTTTATTCTCTTGACTAAGCTTATAATGGTGATTCTCTGCTCTACCACTGACATCTTAATGCTTGCCTCACCAATACTGATGTTGGAAGAAGTATATGGGGCTGACTTTTACATCTATAATGATATGGTAATGTGAGCCATTACAGTGTCAGTGGTGCTTTATTGGCATTATGGTTGAAGATTATGAGGATATTACAATGCCACTGCAAACAAATACTGCTGGGTTTAAAATAAGCAGCTGAAACACAGGGGAAAGTGCCAAAATAGTTGTAATATTCCATTCACAAGAGCAAAAAGAGTGTTTGCTTAAGGCAGCCACTACCCTAAAATGCATCTGTTATCTGCATAATTCAGCAAGGCACACTGTGCAGGCATCTGCTGGAGATACCACAGCATCAGGCAGAAAGAACAAATGACCCAGGATGTAAAGACTTTTGCCCATGTTGTGCTTTATAGAATTCAGCCCCATTTTTAGGATCAGAGCCTGCAGTCAGAAACTGTCTGCTAGTGAGGAGGAGAGCTCTGAATTTCTAAAGCTAACAGTGGATACAACAAAATGGGCTTCCCCCCCCCCCCCCACCCTTCCTTTCCTGGTTTTCCATTTCCAAGAGGAGGACAGTTAGATGCAGAAATAGGAAACAACAGAAATCAGACAACAGTGTCTGATAAGAGCTTTTGTAGATCAAACCAGCAGATGTGGGAACATGAACTCCAGGCTAGACTGCAAGCTGACCTGAAATTCACATCTGACCTTGAGGTTTCCAGGGAAGGGCTTTGAGAAGCATTGGAGAGCAGTCTGTTCCCATAGAGCCTCTGTTTATGTGCTGCTCTGGGCTTTCTTATCTAAACTCTTCCCAGCAAAGAAAATGAAAAAGAACAATTTTCAATTGGCTTGCTAGTAAGTGCTTTGTTTAACACTTTGCAGGCTGTTTGGAGCAGGCACAGTGAAGAACTCCTAAGAAACAGCCAAAGAAGTTAGTATTACATGGAATTTCATATGTTCAGAGGGACGTGGTTGTTTTTGTCTCCTAAGAATCATCTACATAAGCAAGTAGTGTGGCACAACAGGAATAGATCTAGAGAGCAAACCAGTTGGCTCTGTGGAACCAGCATCCACACTATTGACATCTTGGAGCTGTGCTGCAGATTAGTTTGGATTAGATTCTACTGGTCTTGAGGACTGAACACTTGTAAGTGGTTGGAGAGCATCAGGGGTGGGTCCTCTGCTTTATTTGCATCTGAAATAAACCCAGTTCATGCTCCTGTGTGCACAAAGCCAAGCACATTTTAGTAGGGGCAAATGGGAGATTCACTGCAAAAAGGTGTGCCTGATCTGAGGAATTAGACTAATGGAGCACTGGGGAGAGGAGCAAAGGGACAATATGCATCATTGTTCAACAACATGGGAATCCAATGGTCTTATTAAGGGTCAAGAGGTGCAAAGTAGACATTCCACAAAGTGCCCATTGCCACTTTGTATTGTTAGATTAGCAATTTAGCATTTCTAACATCTGTTCAGCAAACCTCCAGGTAAGAGGTATGGAAAAAACAGAGGGATATGACAGCAAAACCAAGAGAAAGATGCTCAGAGGCTAGAATAAGAAACCCACTGAGTGGCAAAATAGGCCTGGCCTATAGATACATATGCATAGCTCCTCATCAGATGTTTCTCTTTCCCTCCAGCTCAGCAAGGGGTGGCTAGTTATCTCACCCACTGACCTGTGTCTGTCAGCAGGCTACGTGGCACAGGCAGCTGGGAAACTAATACTTCTCTGCACTGGGAGAGGTGGAAATGCTATGAGGGACTGCATGACACAATCAAATAAAATGCATGAGCAGAGGTAAAAGCCTGCCTACCATGCCTAGAAAAAGCTTCAGTGCTTCCTTCAGTCCTTACATCCAGCTGAGAGCAAACAGCCTGAGCTCTGTCAGCTCAGCTGGGGGCAGTGATCAACAGAAATTGCCAAACAAAGAGCAAGGGACAGGGAGGAGGATACTGGGGGCTCTAATGCTTCTGGGCTGCCACAACTCTGCCATTCCACTCATTTCTCCGTGAAATAAACCTCTGAGCTTGGGAGCTTACAGGCTCCTTTCAAAGCCCTGAGCTGTCACTAGTGTGCAATCACATTTTCACAAGCATGTTTACCTTTGGAAGTGTTGTTCAGTTGCTCTGCAAAGCCCTCAACAAGATATTACAGCTAGCTTTTTCAGTTAAATGAGGTTTCCCTGAAAGAGCCAGCTAACATGTCTCTCTTTCCAGAGTGAGCTGGAGAAGAAGTTCAGTCATTTCAGACCTCTACTGTTTAGCAGGGCTGCTCAAACTGCCAATGGCAAAGCTACTTCCAGAGCTCCCCAAACCTCACCAGCAGGATCTAGCCTGGGAAAACATCAGCTCATTTCATATAGCAGCAGGTCACAGTAAAGCCATGGGACACTAAGAATTTTCAGCAACTACCAGATGAAATTTCAGCTAGTGAACTCAAGGTCCAGTGCCTCAGCACTCCTCAAGTAGACTCTTGTTCTTATTACTCCAGTGGAGATCATATACATAACCATATTCTCACATGGCTAAGCATGCACAAATAAATCCAAAGCTCAAAATACAGGGTCAGCATCCTGCTTCATCCAGGAGATGAAGCATCTCTCCATCAGAGAGCTTGCTACCTGGAGCTGCCAGACCCTAACTCAACTAAAGGAGAGACTCAGAGGTCAGGCTGGGATTAGTAAATGCTTTACTTAGGTGTAGTAGTTACATCTCTCTGTTGATTAAACACGGAGTTAAGGGTTTTCAGTATGGGTCTTTCAAAGCCTTCCAAGAGGGTAGGATGCCTAATTCTATAGAATGCTATTATGGAGTGACTTTCTAAATCCCTTCATAATAGTAGCATTGCTAGTCTCCAAATGAAAAAATCCCTTTATATTTGACTCCAGAAAGCTTTGAGAGAGTATTTTGGGATGGAGTTGTCATTGCATTAAGAGCATTCAGGGAAAAAAAAAAAAGGAAATGTATGTGTGTGTATATTATCATGGCCAGGCTTGGTGAATGCAGCTCCGGGGAGGGCTCCATCCACGCTCTTCCCAAGCGCTTTTTCCAAGCACTGCTGGCTGCAAAGGCCAATTTGGGACAGACCAGAGCGGTTGCAAAAGGCACAGCACAAGGACTCCTCAGGAGGTAGAAGCTGCAAGACACGATTCTTTCTACGCTGTCTTTTCTCCTGCAGAGTGATCCTGTGTGCCTGCTCCAAACCATGGGCGCCATTCAAACTAGTGTGTGTGCAGAGCTGCTGAGTGGAGGCCAGAGGAGAGCAGTTCAGGGCAGCAATATGGCCAAGGCTGAGCTGTTGTTTCAGGGAGTCCTTGCATCTCCTCTTCGGGGCTCCTCTCTTGCCACAGCCAGGGGCAAGTTGCCCAGAGAGCATGAGCTTAGGCAGGCAGGAGTTCTTCATGCTGGAGCCGTGAGCTGCCCAACACAGCTGCGTTCTCAGCAGCATGGCCTCAAGGCTTGGAATTGCTGCTTGTTCTAGGACACACGGATTAGTCCCAGCATCTGTCCAATGGATGTTTAGGATTGTCCGGAGACAGCGCTGCTGGAAGCGCTCCAAGAGTCGTAGGTGGTGGCCATAGATGAGCCATGCTTGGGAACCATAGAAAAGAGGAGACAGCACAATGGCTCTAGAAACACTGAGCTTTGGACTTTTCTTCAAGGGTTTATTTCTCCAGACTCTTGGATAGAGTTTTCCCAAAGCACTCTATGCCTTTGCTAGCCTAGTGTCTATCTCTCTGTCAATCTTACCATCCCAGGAGATGAGGCTGCCTAGGGAATTAAACTGTTGGACTGATTTAAGTTCTGACTCGTCAGTGATGATATGAGGATGATGAAAAACTTCCTGAGGTGCAGGCTGATGTAAAACTTCTGTTTTCTTTAAGCTAACTTCCATCCCCAAAAGCTGAGCAGTGGCTGCAAAGCAGGACGTTAAACGCTGCAGAGCTACTTCTGTCTGGGCAACAAGGGGAGTGTCAGCAGCATAAAGCAGCTCCTGGACATACATACATACATATATATATATATATAAAAAATATAGCTTGGTTGTTATAGATGGCAATTTGTCTGGCTGATATTTTGCACTCTCTTCTACTCCTCAGCTGCAGTCTACTTCACAGGATGATTAGGGAGGGACCTTTCTTTGGGACTTGGGGTATTTCTTTTCCTTGTGTTTACCTTTCCATTCAGACAGCTCTGGCCTTTTAGTCTTCATAGTGCTGAGAAATAATTTGATGCCACTGGTGAGCAGGACTTTGTAGGACAGATGTTCCAGTAAGAGCAGGCCTAGAAGGACTCAAGCTTTGTAGAGGTCTATACAATTTTACAGCCTAATCATCTGTCTTTAAGTCCCCAGCAATCAACTGTCTGTGTGATCTCTTGCAGACCTGTGCTCCAATATTCCCAGAAACACATGATGCTTTTAAACATCTCTGCTTCATGCAAGTGCTTCCTGTCCCTCTAACTCCAACCTATTCATTATGAGTTTATCAAATATACCAGTCACATCCATCAAATGGCTCAGAATCCAAGTTCCACCTCTCAGTAACAACATTATCCATGAAGCTGCTGGTTTCCTGGGATAATGGCTGCTGGTGAGAGCATTAACAGGCTGTGGCAAATCCTGTTAGCTCTAAATACCTTGAGAAAAGACACTAGACTGCTGATAATGACTGCTTTGTCAGAAAGTGTTGATAAAAGACTTTTTAAGCAATAAGGAGATCAGTCATGTGAAGATAGAGGATTTTTTTGAGCATATCTTTTTTTCTTCTATAGAACTCAGGGTGGTTGGAGATGATAGTGAAAATGTAGCAAGTGGGAAGCTAACACTGACAGTCATTTAGTTTTAGGGATACTGGGAAGAGGAGCTGGCAGGTAATTGGGATGGAAAGTGATCTGTGCTGTGTCCAACTCCTCTTTCTTCTAAGAGTTGGGCTTGATGATCCTTATGGATCCCTTCCAACTCAAACTGGAGGAGAAAAATAAGTACAGCCAAAGCCTTGAAATGAGAAGTTCAAATGCTGAATGTGTTGAATTGCTTGGTTAAATTTCTCTTCATTGTGGCTACATAGGTCAAGAAGACATGCTAGCAGAGAACATCTATGCTGACACCCAAAAAAGTCTGGTTGCTGGTAATAGCAGTGTGGTTTTTTTTTCTCCCCAGTAGAAGTAGTAAAGCTCCTCTGTTAGAAAGCTGATTTCCAAGACCTAAGGTTTACAGGAGCAGACCTTTGCTGTAAGGTGCCCTCTGCTAACAGCTCAGTGGCTCAACACAGCAAACAGCAGGGAAATGCTAGGGTTTGGCAAACCACTCTTTCCAAAGAAATCAAAGCAGAGAGAGACCTCTTCAGTTTAAGCTCTGGAGTTTGTCTCCAGCCCTGAGTTTTCACATGAGTAGTCAGTCAGATTGCATTACAGAAAAATCAGATTCTGTTACAAAAATGAAGCTGCCCAAATCCATAGCTAGGATGTGTATTCAGGTGAAGTCACTCAAGGTTGTTTAAATCTAGCAAAGGCCTGAGAAGTGGAGTTTGGCAGCTGCTCTTCAGCAGGGCAAGCTCTGGCCATGTGAGAAATGAAGTTTGCCTCCCTAGTTCAGTAAAGTCTCCTTTGATGAGGCTTTCTCCCTGACTGGGCAGTGGAGATGCTTCTGTCAAGATATTTGTTCAAGGTCTGGCAGCTGGAACAAACAAGTCCAATGATTGAAAGAGCCAGGGGAGCTGTGCTAAATGCTTAAATCTCTCTTGTGCCTGAGTGACATTTGGCAAACACTGCCACATTCTCTTATTGATGTGCTTAGTAACTTCCTTGAATGTCATTGGAGAAGATACATGCTCACTGAGGAATGAGAGGAGACATATCTCACTTAAAGTAGAGCTCTTGTTCTTGTTGCAAGTGTTGGAACATGTTTCTTCTTGCAGCCAAGAGCCACAGGCTGGCCCTTGTCTTCTGCACTCACCAACTAGGAGTGGGTTTCTCAAGTAACATGTTGCTTAAAATTGTATCTTGCTGGGGTTTTTTTTTCTTTGCTTTCCCTTTTCCTGCACAATAGTTCAAACATTACAACTTTTATTTAGCTTCATTGCTATTTCTTTTCATGAGAAGGGGGCAGAGATCTCTGTGTAGTGTTCTCTAGCAATATGGATGAGCAGGGACTGAATGCATTGAGTGTATCTCAGAGGAGTTGGGAGAGAATTGGGCAGGCTTTCTTTTGCTTTCAAAATGTTTAGCTTAGGCCATGCTCTTTCATAGTAACTCTAATTTTGCTGCTAATGGTTTGCTGTTCTGAGGCACCAGGTTACATTATAGAATCCTAGA
>VWZO01009998.1:4934-21209 GCA_013396975.1 Bucco capensis
CCCCCCTGTAATTTGTAGTGCATAAAGCTTGAGAAAGGTGACTTCTGGGAATTAGCTGTTATAAATTACTGGTGTAAGCAATTAATATTGAACTGTATTTTAATTTCCTGACTTCATAATTGTCTTCAATGGGACTACTCACAATGAAAAATATTCAGTATCAGGATAGCTTCTCAATGAACTCCTAAATGTTCTGCGTGTTCTCTATATACTATTATATACATACTATTTGGATTTTGATTTTTGTTTTCTACCTTGTGCTACAGACAACCAATTAAAATATAGGTAATACAGAGTGCTCTCTGTAAAATGGCACTATTTTTAACTCTGAGCAAAAAACCCGTGTTATGCTACCCTGAAGAAACTACTTTTCTGTATTAAATATTTTCTGTAAACCATACAGTTTCTGTAAAGCAGGCTACTTTAAAATTCTGGGGGTTTCTGACTAAGTGCTCACAGTAGAGCAACAACAAAAGTTGAATCAGCGTTTTGCTAGTTTGAATAGATTGTATTAATGTTTTTGCTTTTCCAGTGGTATAACATTTTAACAAGTGACCTGACTTTTTAAAAGTCATCTACAATACATCCACTTTTGAATGAAATTTTGATGGTGTTGATTAATTCTCCAGACAACTAGAGTAATTTCCTTTTTGCTGTTCTACTCACAAGGGCATAAGAATCAATAGTATGTTCTCGTAAACCCTGTAACTTTATTAATCTGTATAAGATTGTAGCTATTGCAATTTAGCAGATTATCTGTTTTTATGATGTCCTTCGATAGCTGAACAAATGCTCTGACTTTTAAATTACTGAGATTTTGATAGCTGATAAATAGATTTATTGTTTGTTCTTTTTTACAGGCACTGTCCTCTGAAACTCCTCTAAACTGTTTCTTCACTCTTATTCTAGGTGTATATAGCAAAATCAGGTGCAATGTTAAAATCTTCAAAAATAGTTGTAATACCAACTCATTTCAGGCACAGTCTGAAAATCACTTGGGGTCTTNCTCATTTACACCAGTATAGATATAGCACTAATAGTATAGAGGACAAGCTTTGATCAGTGAATCACAAGACAAGGCAATAATAAATATAAACCTATGTTTAACATAAATAGAGAGGCTAAACATGCTTAGAATGGATTTACAGAGAAGCTAAACACACTGTGGTCCAAAGTTGCTTAACTGGGACTACTTATCTGTCTTAAAATTGACCGTCCTGGATTTGAAATCATTTCCTTCACTCAGTCCTTTACAATATCTCCCATACCTGATCTCACATTAAACAAATTTTTTAAATGTATGAATAGCAAAATGCATTTGAAATTTCAGTGATTAGAATAAAGTATCAATCTGACTAAGCTGTATAAACATCAGGTGAAACAAAGGCAGAAAGCCATCAGTGGAAATGTTTAATAGATCATTTGACTTATATTTAAAGGTAGGCATGATATCAGCCTTAAGAAAATTTGAGGGTAGATTATTCCATATGAAATAGCTTGCTTTTCTGTAGTAAGCGGTTTCAATAAAAAGCCCACAATTCAAAAGAGCTGAGCAAATTAAAAAAAGTTTGATATTTTCCTGTTTTGCAAAAGAACATCTGTAAAAGTGATATTTTGAAAATTAAGTATCCATTATTCCTCCTGTTTCTTTCTTTTTTCCTTTTTAGGCATTTTCTTCTGTATTCCTATTTCTACCACTGACTTTGGATTTTCAACAAACCCCTTGGCCACAGGATCACTGCTGCCAACTCCCACTTGGTGCTGGTGGTTATTCTCCCTATGTGGCCTTGCCTTTATCTAAAAGTGCAGCAAGAAGCTCTCATGCGGACATCACTTCTGTTCCACTGTAGGAATGAGAGATTTAGTCATTTCTCTGTAAAAATCCAAAACTAGCTTAAATGACCAAAAGAAGAAAATCTCTTCTATGAACAGGGTCTGCATTACATGCTGCATGTGAGTTCCCACCAACTAAGGGGATATAAGATTATCTATGCTATTCTCTTCTTATAGTTTTAACTCTTATGACATTTAAAATTATACCTCACAGAGTCTGAGCATCTTCCTTGTGATGATCGTAATGGACTAGAACCTCCTGTCACAGAACACCTTATAAGACAGTAATTCTATTTACTCTTTTAACCCAAGATTCCCTTAAAGGATTAAACTATAAACAATTATTTTAAAGATAAACATAGTTGGAGTCTGCTGACTTTCAAGAAATCGCTTAAGGGGAAAAGTTAAGAGAGAGATTAAAAATCTTAGAAAATAATTGTTTACTTCTAAGAAGTAGTAAGATAGTAAGGAAGAAGAGCCCACACAACTCTTATTGAAATGGGACTTGATTCAAACCTCTAGACATGGGAGTTACTTAAACATATAACATTTATTTCCACAAATACAAGGAGAAAGCTGTGTGATAAGACCTGGATCTATTTCATGTCTTCCTGTATAAGTACTGTGAAACACTCAGGAATTTCCAGACTTGGGTTGTCCTTGTAAGAATCTAATTCAGCCAACAGAGATTGTTACAGCATACTTTAACTTTTCTAGTTGTGGAAACTGTGTCAAATGCCCCAGGAAAAGAAATTCTGGGCTTTGCTCTTGTAACAATTACATAAAGGACTAGAAATAAGTTACTTCAGGCCAGCAGTAAACTCCATGACATGCCTATTCCCCATGAGTTGTGCTGTGAACTTGTAGTTCTGTGCTGAGGTCACCATTTGTCCTCCCTTGCCCCCAAGTAATGCTCACAAGTTGCATTTTCTTATTAACAGGCTGTCTAGGGTTATTTGTTTGCTTGTTCACTTTTGCCTTTGGGGAGAAAAAATGAGCGCAGAATATCTTTAAATCAAATGTTGTAATTGTGCATGGCTGGCAACCTTTTAACAACATGCAGAGTGGATTTTCTATCCATATTTAAACTCTTCTTGTGTCAAAAAAGGATAAAGTAGGCCCAGCTGATGTTATTTTTAGATCTGGAGCAGGTCTTGTAGAGTGTGCTATGGAGCCGAGACTGCCATAAATGGAAGAATAGCTACAATCAAGCTCATGAAATTTTAACACAGAAGTGGCTATATTATTTAGAACATTAATGTGGTTTCAGGGGAAAAAAAAAAGGTAATTACTAGTTATGTATTGCCAGAGACATCTTTTGCTGTCTAACTCCAGGGGTGCTGTTTATGTGGGAATTAATGCAAATAGTTTCAAATATTTCAAGTAAATCTAAGTAAATATTTTTTGTGTGCTTCAGCTGCCTTTGGTTAAAGAAACTGGACTAGTACCAAACAGAATGCATGTAATTTCTCCCTAATTATGGTGAATCATATTTCTTTCAGTTTTCTAGAGTGATTTACATTGCGGAATTTTCCCCATTTAACATATTCCTCCACAATTCCGTTAGCATGCCAAGCTGAGAAAAATCTTGAGCTGCTCAATACATGAGGCTGTATAAGGGATAAGAAAAAAACTGATAGCTACTCCCACTTGTAAAGTTTGGTCTCTTGAAAGATGAAGAAAGTCTGTCCTTCCTCATATTTTTTTGTATTACAGCAACATCCAAAACACAGCCAGAGATTTAAAAATTTAGAAGATACGGAGTTAGTCCATGTACTCTGCACTGGGGTGCAGGGTGAGAGGAGGAGAAAGAGATTGTGCAGAGTTCGTTCTTTATCTTAAGAAGACAGTACCAACAACAAATAGCGTACTAAAATAGCTGTTTCAATAATACAGAATACAAATTGAGGTGATGAATAAATCTTGCCTTGCTTTAGATGTGGGGAAGCCCATGCTCATGTAGCATCAGATAGACCTCAGATGGCTTTCCCCATGGCATGCTGTACAGATCCTCTCCATGGAAAGAAGCTCCTCCTTTCTGGTCATTCAAGCTATTCTGTAATTTTCCACACAAGGAAAAACTATACATAAAGAGTATTTGCATGAGGACCTCTTATTGCACTTTTATTTAAAAACAAGGCCATTTTAAAATAAAAACAAGACCATGCATGTTCAGCTCCCCACACTTACGTTTAAGTTATTTCAATAATTTAACTGTTAAATGAGACTCATGTGAAGTCAATGTTCTACTTAGGCCCTTGCTTGAACTGACAGCTAACCTGCATGGTAGCCCTGCCACACACTTTACAGGGATTTTCTCCCAGCACCCATGGAACAGCTGCTGGACTAGGCTTCTGCAACATGGAACTCTAAGCCATTGCGTCACTCCTAGCTTCGGCTTAAATGCCACTAAATGAACTTGTGTATTTTCAGGTAAATACCTATCTAGAAGTGTATCTGACCCAGCTAAAAGTACTATATTACAGTTCCTGTTATATTTAATAGAAGGATGGCAGATTGTGATCTAGGTCTTTCTTTTTTTTTTTTACAAGAATTTTTCTTCATTAACAGTATTAAACATAAGGAATGAAGAATTATAATGTCAAAAAAATAAAACCTTCTTCAATGCTGGCTAGAGCTGGTTGAAAGCATTGGGTTGGGAAGGTCTTCATTAGAAATTGCTGATTTATTAAACAAAAATATTCCAAGGGAACTTGCAAATTCAGATAAATTCAGAAGTAAATTAAGCTGATTGTCTGTAAGAAACACATTTTGATTCCTAATTAGTTCTGATGTCAATAACATCCTGCCTTTCTTATATAATACATTACTTTATTTTGATAGTGGCCTAACTGAGCTCATTTTTATTGCAGGTGATATTTAATTAACATCAGATAACATATACTACATGTGAGCAGTGAGGCATCTCAGAGGATTTCCAGATTTTCACTCCTTATTCTTCACTGTTGCACTTAGGATTCAATATTGTTTAGCTGAGCTAACTTTTTTTTTCTAAAGCCATGTGGACTGTGAAAATCTCTTCACAGAAGAGAATAAAAGACTATTCAAAAACTTTGTGAGACCTGACTTGGTATTTCTGGACATTTAGAGCTTGCAATACTGCTGATGCTCATATGTGGGTGAACAGTTAGGTCAGAGCTATTTCATGGACTGGCTGCTATGACAGCTTTATACCAGCTGGAGAGTTCCTGTCTGCCAACTGCTCATTGACAGCACAACTTGACAGGAACAAAGGACTAGAGCCTCATCCCTCATTTTAGCCAGTTCAACCAAAAACCTGACACTGAATGGAAAAATCATCTGTTGCACTCTTTCTACTAAAAGGGTTTTTTAAAACAAAACAGCAAAACACAATGGCAGTGAAATAGAATGGCAATCTACATTTCACAAATTCATAAAATCTATGAATTTACAATCTCAAGCTTTTTCTTGTTTTCTTGCTTGAAGAAAACAGTAGGTAAGCAAAGTATTTTACAACTTGAGCCTTTTGTGAACTCTGAATAAGAAATTACTGTCTTAGAATCATAGAACAGTTAAAGTGGGAAGAGTCCTTGAAGATCATGAGTCCAGCCTTTGTCCCAGTCCTATCAACCCACTAAACAATGCCCCCAAATGCAACATCCACTCATCTCTTAAACACCTCCAGGGATGGTGACTCAACCACCTCCCTGGGCAGCCTGTTTCAATGGCTGACAACCCTTTCAGGAAAGAAATTTCCCCTCGTCCTATCACTCTCCACTAGGGAGAACAGACCAATCCCTGCCTCTCTACAATCTCCCTTCACATAGTTATAGAGAGTGATGAGGTCTCCCCTCAACCTTCTCTTTTCCAGGCTAAACAGGCCCAGATCCCTCTGTCTTTCCTCATAAGGCTTATGTTCTAAGCCCTTTACCAGCTTGGGAGCCTGCCTCTGTACCCTCTCCAGCACCTCAATGTCCCTCTTGTAGTGAGGGGCCCAAAACTGGATGCAGTACTCGAGGTAAGGCCTCACCAAAGCTGGGTAAAGGGGCATGATCACCTCCCTGCTCCTGCTGACAACACTGTTCCTGATCCAGGCCAAGATGCCATTAGCCTTCTTGGCCACCTGGGCACACTGCTGGCTTGTGTTCAGCCAGCTGTCAATCAGGACCCGTAGGTCCCTCTCTGCCTGGCAGCTCTCCAGCCACTCCTTCCCAAGCCTGTAGCCCTGATGGGGGTTGTTACAGCCAAAGTGCTGGACCCGGCATTTGGCCTTATTGAATTTCATGGAATGCGCCTTGGCCCAGTGATCCAGCCTATCCAGATCCCTCTGTAAAGACTCCCTACCCTCAAGCAGATCGACACTGCCACCCAGCTTGGTGTCATCTGCAAAATTACTAAGGGTGCACNTTCAAAACTGATTCCCAAGGGATTTTATTGAGTAACCTCCCAAATAGATCAAAGTCTGCCCTTTGGAAGTCCCAAGTGGCAGTTTTGCTTTCACCCTTCCTAGAGTTTCCAATAATAGAGAACTTGATAATTTCATGATCGCTGCTACCTAGATGAACTCCAACTGCCACATCTTCCACAAGACCTTCTCTGTTCACAAACTGTAGGTCCAGCAGTGCACCTTCCCTGGTCAGTTCACTTACCAGCTGTGTGAGGAAGTTATCTTCCACACCTTCCAGGAACCTCCTGTATGGTTCCTTCTCTGCTGTGTTGTATTCCTGCAGATACCTGGGAGGTTAAAATCTCCCACAAGAACAATGGCAAGCGACCACGAGATTTCTCCCAATTGCTTATAGAAAGTTTCATCTGGTTGGGAGGTCTATAGCAGAACCCCACAGCAATATCATCTTTATCGACTCTTAACCTAATCCAAACACTTTCAACCTCATCATCACTGTGCTCAAATTCAGAGCTTTCATAACATTCCTTAACATACAGGGCCACCCCTCCCCCTCTCCCTCCCTGTCTGTCCCTCCAGAAGAGCTTGTAGACATTGATTGTGACACTCCAGTTGTGTGAGGCATCCTACCACGTTTCTGTGATGGCTACTATGGCATAGATTTCCCAACGCATCATGGCTTCAAGTTCCTCCTGTTTGGTGCTCATACTGTGTGCATTGGTATAGATGCACTTCAGATGAGCCACTGATCCCAACACCTTTTGGTGTGTGTGGGCCCCATTTCCTACCGGACTGAGCTGTCTCTACAATTTTTAAACACTTATCCCTTGTCCCAGTTGAAATGGAATAGTAAGGTTCCTTGCTAGTCTGCCATCCTATGGGCTCTGATGTGCTTCCCCTGGGTTTATTCTTAACGGGCCCAGTTATGTCTCATTCCCCCTTCATACCTAGCTCTTCATGCTGATCCCAATAATCAGGTTTAAAGACTAAATATAAGTTACTAATGACTTTAACTAAAGTGAAACTGCTGACAGTTCTTGCTGTTTAATTGTATTTACTGTGTATATACGACAATATTATGAAGATATTGTTTGCAATTTTGTAGCAAAATGAGTGTTTATCCTTGTGTTTCATGTTTCAGTTTAGACCTAAATAATCCTTTTAAAACTGTAAATGGTGAAATCTGGTATCTGTTTTAAAGGTGAGTCTATGAAATATTTTCGTGCCCTAATAAGTGGTGTTGTAAGAGACCAGAAGCAGAGAAGTATCTCAGAAACGTTTTTCCTGAAGTCATTGAAGATTAAGATATATCACAACTCTTTTGAACAAAGAAGGCTGGTAAGGCAGACAAATAAACCTTGACATAGAAGAGTATGAAAAAGGAAAGGATTCTGAAGTAGGAAAAGAAAAATACTTTTATCTTAGATGAGACTGAGGGTCAGAAGATATATAAGAGACTCCTTTTGTACCTTCTGTTGCATGGTTGAGCTGACAATCAGATGTTCTTTAGTCATAGAAGATCGAGGATCTCTTAGAAAATGCTCAAGAACTGTGAAAAAACAGTACCTATATAAATGGTGGTTTTGTCTGCATCTGTGTAGGATATTTGTAAGAAAGAACACTCCAGCTCTGCTTTCATGTTATGATTTTGGCCTCCACACAGAGAACTTTAACATAACTAACATCTGGACTAGCACACAATTAGGCAAATCCACACAGATTTTTTTTTCATAGCCTCATATACAGACTTTAAGTTGGCTACATGAGTCTAATCTGCAGATTGAAGGCCTCGTGCCCACTTAACACGGATAGCTCACAGCTACTAGTGTTAGAAAGGAACTTCTGAAATTGTATGCCAGGAATCTCAGGGTACAATGGAAGCTGGGCTCTATGAAAGACAGGAAAACTGAAAGCAGATGGAGTCCATTGGATGGAACTCAAATGCTAGAGATGATTGACTATCTAAAAATGAGACTTTGGCCAGCGTTTGACAAATTTGCAAACAACTTATCACTGAATAGTTTATTTTGATCTCTGTCATTTTATCTTTCTTAAAGGATTGCATTTTTTTTGGCTGCAGTTGTGTTTAGTAACACTAGCATTTTATCTTTTGTAAGGTTCTGGAAGAATGGGCTGAAAATTGTTTACATGGAAAAAACCATACTCTTCTATTAAAATGAAAAGCCAGTTGTGTGTATTTTGACTTCTAATGAAAAATATGTTCCAGAATATAAACCCACTGTTTATGAAATTGTAGTAGATGTTTTGAATTATTTCTGAAAGCAACGTAGTATTTTCCTACAGCTTAAGCTGGAATATTCTCTTCTGTCAAAGAAAAAACATTTCTCAGTGAGAAAATAGTTTATGTCAAATTTCTGTCTTTTCAGTCATCCAAGCTGCTGTATAAAAGTTTCATTCTGATCACATCTCATGACCTTCTGGGATCTTTGGAAGACTTTCCTAGGCAGTTGAAAATGAGAGGCAAAATTAAGATCAGGAAGGGATTCTATGACATAGTATCTGAAATGGATGCTTTCAGGAGGTATTGAGTTATGCTAATGGACACATACCCATATGTTTTATGCATATTTCTAAATAAAGTACTGGAGGATACAGTTTTTCTACAGATTAATTCTATTTTACATTTATGGCATGCTGATTAGCATATTATTTTCAGCCTTGACTCCACTGAAAATATTTTAGGGTTTATAAGCACCACTGCTGTACAAGTGACAGAAAAATGTGTGACAAAACAAAAGGAATGTGTTATCTTTCTTTTAAAAGATTTATGAACGAAAGTACAGAATGGCAGATATTAATACAAATATAAATTAGCAAATGTTATTATTAACAATTATTAATAAAATTATATATATTAGAAAATTGAGTTTTTCAACTATTAAAAGCCATATGTATGGACCAATTATACACTAAGAATTCCAAGTATTTTCAGCATCTTTAGATATACTCTGCTAAGTTAGTTTACATCTGAACCTTCTCAGGCTGAGAGATGTGTATTTGTGTATAGAATACTTTTTCTGGGGTCCTTTAACTCTACAGCGTGCATGTTCTGCAAGGAATTGGTTTAGAATATTTATCAGGCTTCAGCTTGTTTTAAACCTCATCAATAGCCTTAAATATACTTGGACACCCCCGGCTATGCTCCTTTTGCTAACAGCAGGAACAAAGTATGGTTAAATAAGCTTCAGCTGTAGACTAGGAAAGTAACAGGATTTGAATACATTTCTCATTACTGTAGTTAGAAATGCAAATCAAAACACTCTAATTATGGTTACCATATGACACAGATTTCCATCAATGATAATTTTAGGGGTCTGTTTTTGTTGAATTAATAATTAATAAACCATGACTTATTCTTGCAGAAAGCATTAAATATCAAAGAATTGCTTTTGGTATCATTCTTCTGCTGCATTGATTTGTAATTAAAAATCAAATATCCTGCTTGCCCTACCCCAGGACTTGCTCCCAGTATCTATACACACCTAGATAAAAGAGAGTTAACCTGAGCAATGGCACTTACATAAAGCTATGCCTTCCAGATTCACTGTGATACTGTCTTGTGGCATGCCTTGCCTAGCAGCACAAACTCTACATTGCATACAGATGTATGAAGGCATACGCAGACTGGCTTGAGCATTGCTGGAGGAAGAAAGAGTTCCAGGGAGCCTCAGGTTTGCACGAAGCCCATGATTACTTCTTCCTGCTTTTAATGCAGTTGATTAAACTGGCAGACTAATTTTACAGAGAATCTGGCATATCCACAATAACTTATTTCAGTCAAGAATCGCTACTTTCATGATGAATTTATGCTCTAGTAACTTTTACTATTACAATTTTATATCATCACAGGTTAATACAGAAATAGTTTGGACGTGGTTCTGAATTCTGTCTTGTTTGTTTTTTTTTTTTTAGTGTTTCTTTTGTTTTCTTAAGTTTTCTTGTTTCTTGGTGGGTTTTTTTGGCTTAGCTTTTTTTTTTGGTATTTTTTTTTTTTCCACTGATGCCAATAGTCGAGCAATAACTAAGGAGAAAAGTAATATAAGTAGAAGAGTAACATGTAAGTGGATATTTGAGTGTGGTGTTAAATATAGGCTCTTGACAACTACTGTTATATCTGTCATAGGTTGGTTTTACTGTTTTCCAGCTACTCTTTTTCATGCTGTCTAGACTAGGCAGCTTGCTGTAGTGGATGGAATGAATGACCCAAACCAGCTGTGTATACATCATTTTAACCAACTTCATTATGATGACAAAGAAAGCCTGAAGAGCTTTTGGGAAAAAAAAAAAAGTAGATTATATTGGATTTTTTTAGCTGTGTGTAAGTAAAGACTTTAGCAGGAACTATAAAATGCATTTGGCTTCTCCATGGTAAAGCTTTTCTGACCCAGTTATGTTATGTCTGTTTATAAAGGACATTTTTCTTTCATTAATACAATTTCTAAATATTTGAGGAGGATTTTAGTTAAGATGATTAGAGAATTCATGAAATCCTTACAAATATGTGAAATCAGGCTGAGAAATACGGTATTTTAAAATGATTTCTCTAATAAGAAACATATATTCATGCATAAATTGTAAACTACATAGATAACTGCAAACTTAATTTCTCAAAATGAAATATTTTTAATCTCTAATGTAGTGTCAGAATTTGAATACAGATGTACAAGAAACAAGTTTTCACTTGTAAGGTTAGTCTTTGATACAGAGAAAAAGCTGTGAATCAGAAAGCTCATTTTAGAATGATTACAAGAGAATCTTCTTCCATGACAAAAAGAAGACAGAAACATGACCAAAGTCAGTCCCTTTTGCCTGACTGTTCTCAGATGTGTTCCGAATTCAGTAAAATTGCTTATTAGTTGTTAAACACTTCATTTAGTAGACCTATTTCAATATGCAGTAACCACGTATTGGGTAATAGGCACAGTCTGAAAATCACTTGGGGTCTCCTGTGGCCCTTGGTGTGATAACTGTGCCAACAGCAGAGTGAACATTAAACTCACTGCCCACGGTAAAACGTGGGGAGTGATACCCATGTTCCTATAATCCTTGTATGGGTAGGATGTGCTCATTAGCCTTCTGGCAGTCATCCTAGGAGAAGGACAACTCTGATTCCAAACCTGGGCAGATGAAGCTCATTTAGCCCTGGAAGGCCTTCCATCTAAGAGAAGGACACTCTAATAAAAGCTCTGTCCTAAGGACTTTGCTGCCAGCGTCCAAGCTTGCTAGGCCCTGGCAGATGAATCTTAGGACTAAAGGGTGGGTCCAGCTCTGCGCATGCTGTGTCTCACCTAAAAAAAATCCCTTGCACAGGCTTGAGGGTGCTATCCACTATCCTCTTTTTATCAGCGTGCTTGTAAAAGGCTCTGATGAGGAGTGTGGATGGAGCCCTCCCTGGATCTTCATTTGCAAAGCCTAGCCATACATAGTGGGTAATAAGCTTGCTACAATTCTGAAAATATGCCGTAAAATTATTTTATATTATACATTAGTGCTCTAAATCTTGTGTTTGAAGAAAGACATTTTGTGAGGTTACTGGTATTTGGAAAAGAACTGCAAATGTTTGGTCCTTGAAATTTGTCTATAAAAAATACATAATTGACTTAATCCATTTCCTAGTATATTGAAAACTGTTACACCATATTATAGTCCAAATACTTTCCTTGATTTTCACCTGAAGTGACAACAGAATTAAACCTCTGACATTAAGGAAGTTTAAAATCTAGTATTTCTATAGAACATAGAAGGATTCAGGTAGCATCCTCCTCCCTCTTGAACAAGTTCCAAAACCCCTGCGAGATTTACAGGTATTTCACTTATAAAGAGAATAAGAAAAATAATGTAATCTAGAGGTCCAAGAGTGGAATTTCAAATGGTACAGTGTAAAGTACAGTACAAGTACAGTACAAGGCTGTGGTATGTAAAAGTAGGTTGTGTTTAAATATCAGGAAAAAATATTTTGGTATCTATCATAGCTTGGAAAGAATATATATAACTGTAAATATTGACTTGCGTTGAAGTTCCATATAAAACAAAAGAACTTTGATGAGTCCCATTACAAAAGGCTAGGATTGAAATTTAATTGAAAAATAGCAATGTTTCAGCTTGTACAAGGTCTACAGAACTAATATTTCAATTAATGTTCTGTTTCTAAGGAGAAATATTTCATTAACAAAATCTCAAGCTTTTCTGATAGATAGGGAAAAAAACCCGTGAGGACTGCAATCTAGCATGCAAATTCTTCCATAGAAGAACATTGTGAATGAGCAGATCTGTCCTCAGGAAGATTAAACAGATGATGCTAGTACTTGAAGATTTCAGGATTCAGAAATAAGTTTTTTAGCTTGAGAATAAAAATCTAACCTCATTCCTTTTCCCTGATATTTTAATCAGGGCTTTTTGGGGGGATTTGGTTGCAGGGAGAAAAGTTCTTCCAAAGTTAGTCTGCTACTATGATATCATAATGCTATACTTCAAAATTTATGACTGCTCTAAAAAGATGAGAATAATTTCATTGTGATGTAGTAATATAAAAATGCTCTTTTGCCATGACTATAATTGATACATTGCTTTGTCACAAATAGTAAAGGCAATTAAACAAGTAACAGAAACAAAAAAACTAGTCTAAAATTTTGCATTTCTTTCATGTTAATTTTGAATTAATTTATGCTGAGGAAAGACTGAAAAACTTAAAAAATAAAAAAGATCAAACAAAACAAGATTTAATATAACGGAAAAAAACAGATGAAATATTTTTTAGTACTGCTTTCTACCAAAGTCTTTATTGATCACTGTTGATACCTGTGAGATTTTATTCTGATGGGATCTGAAGGACATTACCTGACCTAATGGAGTAGTATTTCTGGTTAGCCTAACTTCAGAGACACCCTTGAAGGCTATAACAAATGTCAATGAACTGTATTTTTTCCATTATCTGGATGAGACAGTGCAGGTAAACTCATGTAATTTTACAGAGATATATCTTACTCATATAATAAAAATGCTAAAAAGAAGGTATTTTTTATTTGTATATTTTGAGGGGGTTTTTTTCTGTTTCATATTAGTTTACTAAAAGGGAAAATAATGAGGGCTGTTAGAAGAGAGATTGTGTTTATTTTCATCTGGGCTTGTAATTCTCAATATCAAATATTTTACTAAAAGAGCTCTGAAATCAGTTATCTCTAAATCAGCCCAAACTGGAGATTTGTGTTTTTTGAATAGTTGCTTTGTAAATTATACATGTTCCTTTCAACAAGAGGAAATATATATTCTTACTAGTCAGCATATATTTTCTCAGTACTCTCAATATGTAGTACACGGTCACTATGGTGAAATGAGATTCTGCATAATTTTGCATTCAGTGTTTCTCTACTGGATTTGACCAATTCATCACTGTCTCTTCTCATTGTAGTGCAAAGAGCTTTTAGTTGCATACTGGCTGTGCAGTGATTATCAGGCTATTAGTTAGCAAACATTAGGAGCAACCACTGTACTAATTTAAGAAACAGAAAAGTTTACAGAATTTTGATCGAAGTACTGTTTTTGGCAAATCTTATTTAAAAAAAGTATTATTTGCAATAAGTCTACTGCAAGAAATATTTCTGGAACCAATTAGGAAACTTTTATTCCAGTAAAAAGAAAACCTCTACTTGAATACTACATTCTTTGGACAGGTATTTTGTTATTTTATATTACTGTTAGCATTCTCCCACGTTTTTCATGATGTCTTTGTTGCGAATGCATATAGTAAAGATCATGTCCAATTATAGCCTATGATAGTTATGTGATAACAATGTAAAAAACCTTAAATATTCTGGTTTCTTTTGTGTCTATTTGATTTAAAAATGAAGGGCAGATGCCACATAGAACATCAGCATGGTTTTTCTAGAAGTATCATGTTGGGAACAAATTTAGAATCAAACTATCTAGAATTGTGAATGTTTCCAACAAATGGAAACCCTCACTCTCACTTAACTCTAATTACAATGGTAATGGTGCATTCAAGAGTGTTTTTTTCTTTTTACATGGGATAAAATCTGGTAACAATATATAATTAATAACAGAGTCCATCTCCTACACTGCATAAGACATGGTGATTGTTTATCTGATGAGAAGGGTAGATTCTGCTTGCACAAGGAGAAAGACGACGTGGAAATTTTGGGGGAACTTCCGAGGATAATGGATTTGCAAAATCCAGAGCTGAGTGTAATGAGCTACTGAGGCTGAACTGCTAATGTACACTGCTGTCTCCACATGTCTACATTCCTTTCATTTGTTCCAAACAACATGCATCTGATAGAAACTGTACTTCAAACAAGTTTTCTATTCCACTGTATTTTTTGTTGACTTTGCCTGGTTTCATGTTTCCAGCAGTACTCTGCTAACAGAGTCCTTGCTTGAGCATATAAACCTTTCAGCTATTTCCCTGGGCTTTATCTAACATTCTAACCTGACAGAGTACTGATTCACTCACTGTGTTTCCTACTCCTTTACTTTTCTCAGCAGCGTTACTTACTTATGTTGCCTATATATATCTATTATTTGTTCCCTACAGAGCTGCCTGTTCCAATTTTCTTAAAAACAGCATGGAAATTCAATGTGGAGGTATGGAGTCAGGAAGTGACCTTGGAGATAACAAAGTGTACCATAGAGAAGAGGAGGACCAACCATAGAGCAGGGGTATAGCAAAGCAAGGATGACTTGGCAATATGCAAATATTAAAGAATAGTGCATTATTGTGGTTACATGTAACCAGCAGCAAAGAGACACATATGCTAGAGAAAAAGTATATAAGAAGACACTTGTAGTTATTAAAGAGACTTGAGCTTTCTGCTTCACCATAAGATGAAACCTGTGCAGTGTCGTTTGTCTGCCCCAACCATGACATCTGGAGACCTCCAACACGATAAGAGAACCTGCCAGTGTGGAAGAAGCCCAGGCTTCCCATCTGGCAGCAGCAGCAGCAGCCGAATTGCTGGCAATTTGGTAAAAAATGCTTGGGACTTTGAGACAGTCTGGGATGGGCTGTGGGACAGAGTGTCCCAGTGTAGCAGAAGGAGCAGGTAGAGCCGGTTAGTCCGGACAAAATATAAGACACCTAGGAAAGGTGAGAAACTGGGAAGAATGGAGGGGTTACCTCCAATGAGCAAGAACACAGTTTACAGGTGCTGCAATGGTTCTTAAAGCTCGAGAAAGTACTGTAACTGGATTTGTGCTAATAGATTTATTAGAATGGATTTGCACTGAAATATCAGACTTTTTCACTGAAATCTGTCCGGCAAAACCTTGGCAAGCAAGTAAACAGAGCTGCTGCCATCTTTGAAAGCCTGTTCTGAACCGCAAAAAACCCCTGCGTGCCCCCACCTAAAACGCGGAGTGAAATGCCAAGCGAGCCACTGAGTGAAATGCCAAGAAAGAAATGCTGAGCGAGCGACCCAGCAGAGTGCTGAGCGAGACACCGCCTGGGAAGCTGCATGAGACACCGCCGCTTTCAGAGCCGCAGGAGCCGACAGTTTCAGCTGCTTCAGTTTCTGCTATGCCAAACTGTGATCCAACATCGAAAAGAATGGGTAAAAACTTTGATCGGTTAAAATATCCCTTTGATCCAGGTCCCAGCGAGCTGGAGAAGAAAGCTGCTCTTCCCCCCCACCCCCCAAACAACATGTTCACGCTTGCGGGGTGTTTCCGGGACGGGCGGGACAGGATCTGAGGGCTAGAAGGGAGAAGCTGCCCAGGGGAGGAAAGGAGGAAGCCCTAGAGCAGACACTCACATTACACCCACCCCCCCAGCGCCGCCCCGGCTGCAAGCTGGAAGTGGCTCCGTGCTGTGACTGTCTCTCTTCTACAGGAGCTTCTTAAAGAAACACGAGAACATAAGATCCCTAAAGAGATGGTTTCAAATTACACTTAATTAACCTAAGGACCCTCTTTTGCCTGCAAATGATGGTGTGAACCCTACATCCTAATGAACTTTGGCATGTGTAGCAGAAAATACAGCAGAATTATTTCGGCGCTGAGAAGTATACTGAACTCTCCTG
>VWZO01009998.1:21920-44343 GCA_013396975.1 Bucco capensis
AAGAAGACACTTGTAGTTAATAAAGAGACTTGAATTTGCTGCTTCACCATAAGATGAAACCTGTGTAGTGTTGTTTGTCCACCCCAACCATGACAATTCAATACCTCTTTCTCCTCTTTTCTAGTTTTCTTACTAATGGTTGTGTCACCCTCTATTCAAATTATGAACCCAGGTGATAAGTTTCCAATTTATCCAGGTGACAATAAAGCTGAGATCCTTTTCTCTGCTTGTTTCCCAAATAACTCCCTAAGCTTTCTCAGAACATCAGCCTTTGATCTTATTCTTCATGCTAGCCTTGAATTTTTTTTCCATTTTTTTTCTTTAGGGAATGAAGGCATCAAATGAAAATCACTCTTCTCCATGGCACTTTTTAACCTTCTTGACCTAGTTATTCTTCATCTGGTCAAGTAGGAGTCCAGCAGTTTTTTGTACAAAGATAAGGGAAAAATCAGTATTTTTAAACGTCCCAGTATATTTTTTAAGAGACTCATAGCTATTCCTAAAACTATTTCTGTGGTCACTAACCATAAATTCCATAAATTTCCTCTCAGGAGCTTCAAATGTAGGAAAATTTTATGAAGTTCCCACTGGCATATTTTGGGATCTCTCCTTTGTTCTTATGACAACAGTAACAGTGCCTATGTACTTGCTAAAATGTTTGAATGGAGTAGCAAAAAACTGAAGCCTTGACAGAATTAATTTAAAACTAATCAGAATATTTCAGAATAACATGTGTTGGCACATTGACTTTCTACATCAATGTTCTGCACTGAGACAGAGTGACAGAGATGGTGCAAAGCTCTTATCAGATCCCAGTAAGAAAAGCCTGACAGCCAATGTCATAAGGAATTCCCTATTTTAATAAGAATAAAAAGAGGAATATAGATGGCAAATAAATCTTATGCCCTTTCAGATGCTGGGAATGGAGCATTTGTGCAGCATCAGACAAACACTACATGAATTTTCCACAGCGTGCAGTGCAGTTCCCATCCATGGAAAGGCTCCTCCTCCCTGCTATGCCGCTATGCCTTTCATTTTGTGTAACAAGCAAAACCATATCTTCTTCTGACTGGCTGGAATGTCGTCTTTGCCATAACAGTCATAAGCACACAGCACAGGCCAGTTGGGTGCCAATTAACTGTCAAGGGTTAGGGCTGGGCCAACCAATAATCCGGTGTCAGATATTCTCTATTATGCCCTTTTCCCCTACTCCAGGAAGGAAAAGGGGAAATTAACAGAGAGAGAGACTTGAGGATTGGAAATGAGAACTTAAACTACTTTAACGAAAAAATAACAAGAAAATGAAATTATATATATATATATATATATATGTACACACACAGAAACCCAATACCACATCCAAACCCCCTTTATGGCAACTACATCACTGTCACCACTTATGCTATAGCAGAAACCCAATACCACATCCAAACCCCCTTTATGGCAACTACATCACTGTCACCACTTATGCTATAGCAGAAACCCAATACCACATCCAAACCCCCTTTATGGCAACTACATCACTGTCACCACTTATGCTATAGCAGAAACCCAATACCACATCCAAACCCCCTTTATGGCAACTACATCACTGTCACCACTTATGCTATAGCAGAAACCCAATACCACATCCAAACCCCCTTTATGGCAACTACATCACTGTCACCACTTATGCTATAGCAGAAACCCAATACCACATCCAAACCCCCTTTATGGCAACTACATCACTGTCACCACTTATGCTATAGCAGAAACCCAATACCACATCCAAACCCCCTTTATGGCAACTACATCACTGTCACCACTTATGCTATAGCAGAAACCCAATACCACATCCAAACCCCCTTTATGGCAACTACATCACTGTCACCACTTATGCTATAGCAGAAACCCAATACCACATCCAAACCCCCTTTATGGCAACTACATCACTGTCACCACTTATGCTATAGCAGAAGGACTCACCAGCAGAGGGGACTCATACTCAGAAGCTGGATCCTGGAACTGGGTTCAGGAACTCTCAGAGTGAGATGGACAGCAGAACTGGGCTTCTAATCCTCACAAGGAGAGTTACCAGTCCACCACCTCATACAGCTCAAGTGCTCAACCTTCAGGGAGAATGGAGACCCAAACCTCTACTTTTTGTATTGGATGTTTATCATCATCATCATCATGGCTAGGCTTCGCAAACGAAGTTTAAGGAGGGCTCTACCCACATTTATTACAAGCGTGCTGGTGGCTGAAAAGGCCGATATGAGATAGATAAGACCTGTTGCAAAAGGCACAGCAGAAGGACTCCTTAGATGATATATTCTGCAAGACATGATTCTTTCTATGTTGTCTTTTCTCCTTAAGAGTGATCCTGCATGCTTTCTCAAAAACATCAGCAGCATTAAAAATAGTATGTCTCCAGACCTACTGATTGGAGGCCAGAGTAGACCAGTTAAGTTGATCAATATGGCCAAAGCTGAGATGTTGTTTCAGGGAGTCCTTGTATTACCTCTTTGGGTCTCCTCTCTTACGACAGCCAGTGGCAAGTTCACCATAAAGCCTAATTTTAGGAAGGCAGTGGCTCTTCATCCTGGAAACATGACCTGCCCAATGCAGCTGTGTTCTCAGCAACATGGCCTCAATACTTGAAACTGCTGCTTGTTCTAGGACAGACATATTAGTCACATAATCTGACCAGTGGATGTTTAGGATTGTGCGGAGACAGCGTTGATGGAAGCATTCTAAGAGTCGCAGGTGGTGGCAATAGATGACTCATGATTCAGATCCATATAAAAGAATAGACAGCACAATGGCTCTATAAACACTGATCTTTGTACTTTTCTTCAAGTGTTTATTTCGCCAAACTCTTTTATAAAGTTTTCCAAAAGCACTATATGCCTTTGCTAACCTATTGTCTATCTCTCGATCAATCTTACCATCTGAGGAAATGAGGCTACCCAGGTAATTAAACTGCTGGACTGATTATATATTGGATGTTAATTAGGTGCTAAATAGCTTACTCCTGCATCTGCTTTGCTTGGGTCTTAGGCCTTATGTAAGAGACCCTAAGGCCCAAGCTTGATGTCAAAGTTTCAGGGACTAAGTATGATATATATGGCATGGAATACCTTGTTTTGACTAAAACTAGGACAGGAGGGTTTCAGCAGGCTCATGTTAATAGGCTTATCAAGCCTTAAGTACACAGCCCAATAGAATGGCCATGGTTTGCTTGAGGTCACTAACTCTTTAAATACAACGTATTTCACATGGCTCCAATTATGAATTTTTCATTTTGTAGGCCATTTTGTAAGAAAAAAATTTTCTCAATTTTTTTCTTCTCTGTGATGACATCAAAGTAGAAATCAATCATTTTGTGCAAATGTAACATTGCAGCAATGAGTATACAATAGCCAATTTTTTTTTCTTCAGTACCCAGACAATTACTTGAGCTAGCATTGAATGAAATTATTAAAGTAATTGGTAATTGATATGCTTGGCTCTATTAGAGAATTCTTCTGTTGAGTTAACTTTGGCTATATTCACTTTGGCTTTTTAATATCATTGTTATCTTGGTGGTATGAATATGTCCAGGCACAGTCTGAAAATCACTTGGGGTCTTCTGTCGTCCCTGGTGTGATAACTGTGCTGACAGCAGAGAGAGCATTAAACTCATTGCCCACGGTAAAGTGTGGGGAGTGATACCCATGTTCCTATAATCCTTGTATGGGTAGGATGTGCTCATTAGCCTTCTGGCAGTCATCCTAGGAGAGGGACAACTCTGATTCCAAACCCGGGCAGACAGACCTCGTTTAGCCCTGTAAGGCCTTCCATCTAAGAGAAGGACACTCTAATAAAACCTCCATCCTAAGGACTTTGCTGCCAGCGTCCAAGCTTGCTAGGTGCTGGCAGATGACCCTTAGGACTAAAGGGTAGGTCCAGCTCTGCGCATGCTGTGTCTCACCTAAAAACAAATCCCTTGTGCAGGCTCGAGGGTGCTATCCACTATCCACTTTTTCTCAGCGTGCTTGCAAAAGGCACTGATGAGGAGCGTGGGTGGAGCCCTCCCTGGATCTTCGTTCGCGAAGCCTAGCCATACATACATGAATATGTGTATAGTACACTGGAATAAATAAGTGGAGTGATACATTAGATTTGTACATTTTTCTATAAATTTTAACGGTCCAATCAGTATTCAGAGAGGAAACAGGAGAAAAATCTTTTGGGACGAGCTCATTTCTTTCCTTCCTCCCTCCCTCCATTCCTCCCTTCCTCCCTTCCTTCCTTCCTCCCTCCCCCTAGGAAATTGTATGCTCAGATACACCTTAGGAAAGCAGGAACCCTTAACAGAATTAAATAATCTGGTCTAGTTAATTAGGTTTTAAAGGCAGGAGTTGTGTATTCAATTTAAATGAGTCCCACTGGCAGGCTGAAACATTTCTTTAGAAATGGAGAAAGTAGCTTTGAAATACAAGAACACATATACATGAAAATAGGGGGATGAGAAAATTATGTGTGTTTTTTAGACACTAGACAGGACTTTCAGAGAGAGTAAATGAGAGTTCTCTGTTCTAGCTTGTGCCCTTTGCCCCTTGTCCTATTACTGGGTGCCACTAAGAAGAGTCTGGCCCCATCCTCTTGACTCCCACCCTTTAGATATTTACAAGCATTGAGAAGATCCCCTCTCAGTTGTCTTTTCTCCAGGCTAAATAGCCCCAAGTCTCTCAGCCTTTCCTTGTAAGAGAGATGCTCCAGTCCCCTAATCATCTTTGTAGCTATCTGCTGGACTGTCTCCAGCAGTTTTTTTGTCTCTCTGAAACTGGGAAGCCCAGAACTAGACACAATACTCCAGATGTAACCTCACTAGGGCAGAGTAGAGGGGAGAAGAACTTCTCTTGACCTGCTGGTCACAGTTTTCTTAACCATAGAAGGAATCACAGAATCATAGAATGCCACACACTAGACCAGGTTGCCCAGGGCCACATCCAACCTGGTCTTGAACACTGCTGGGCATCCACGACATCTCTGGGCAACCTGTTCCAGTGCCTTACCACGCTGTGAGTGAAGAATCTTCCTAGATGCACCCCAGGATACCATTTGCCTTCTTGGCCACAAAAGCATGTTGTTGGCTCTTGGTTAACTTGCTGTCAATAATTTGCCATTTATTTACTTATCTATCTGTCTATCTAAGAATATCACAAGCTTTGTTAGTGTTAAAAAATCTGAAAGGGACAAAAATAGGATAAGTATAAAAGTATATCTATGATTAAAACCCAATATTATAGTAGGAATACAGGATAACTTTGCAAGGAATAAATTCCAGAGAGGTTGTTGGAGAATGGATGAAACTGAAGTTGGAGTTTATTAAAACAGAAATCCATAGAAACAACACAAGGCACAGAAGACAGTAAAATAAATCAGGTTGTACGGTAAAGGGAGTAGAGTAGTACTTCTGGGAATCATTATACAACTTTCGCTAATCACATTGGTTGAAAACCTCAGATTTTATCAGTTAGAAATGACAGATAATTTAATTATCCTAAATGTGCCTGCACTGATGGCAGAGATTAGTGGTAAAGAAGAAAAGTCTTACTATGGGGAACTTACGAAGAAAGCAAATTAAATCTCTAGATGAACAAAGTATCAAAGGATACATTTATCTTCAAGTAAAAAAAGGTCCCATCTGAAGCTAAATCTTTTAATTAAGTAGTTTGTTAAATAGTACTAATGAGACAGAAGTACGAAGGAACTGACAGAGCTGTGCACATTGATAAAGGGGAAAAAAAACATTGTATCAATGTTGAAGTTAACATCATATTAATTATATCTTTGGAGGCTGTTATATAGTGTCATTTTACAGGAAAAAAAAAACCCTCAACTATGATCTTTGCTTCCTGTAGTTTAAAACGAACAGTCTGGTGGTACAAGTTTACATAGAAAATAAATAAATTCATTGAATGCAAAAAAAAAAAAAAGGCTTATTTTACTGAAAATCTTACAGCAGAGTTGATAAATCTGTTCTTTTGATGTAAAAGCTTTGAAAATTCCATTTGGACATGTCCTTTTCAGGTTCTGAATATGGGAACTATAATTGTCAGCACACAGGATGAAAAGAATAACTGAGCAGAATTTTTCAGAAGAGGAGAGAAACTGTGTAAATTAAAAAGACTGGTAAATAATGGTGTTCTGAAGAGGATAATTATGGCATGAGAAAAGAGAGGTAATATTATTTTAATAATATACTGAAAATAGAAAAATATCGCTACTAATGAATGGCATTTCAGCTAAAATCCATCCTAAGGAACAATGTTGCATTGTTTAGCTATACCAGGAGTTATACATAAGAATATGAAGGCCAAATATTACCTGTAAAAAGGACTACATGCTTCTTAGCAAACCAAGGTGGTGGTTGTATTTAGGCACAGAATCAATGCGAAACATAATCCTCAAAATCAGCAGGTAACTACTACAAGATTAACTTTTAGAAGCCACATGAGTTGCATCAAGTAACATAAAGGACCCAAAATTCTCTTTGACTACTGCAGGATCAACCATTATCACTTTATCTTCTTGTTTATTATGGACTTCATCTAAAGTATGCAAGCAATAGCCAGGGTGTTTGCCGTAACTTCAGTTACCATCAGAAGAATTCCTAATTCTGGTGGTGGTTGTAATGGATCCTGGTGAAATGAAATTAAAAAAAAAATACTCATGAAACACTAGCAGAAAATAAAGAAGCTGATGTTGGAAATTTGTCTTTAAGCATCTGTCTGTTGAGAACCAAAACTTGCTCTGTAATAACGGGAACCAGCTAGATTTTTATTCCAAGGTGCATTCAGAAAAATAGTGTCACAACAGCTATAGTTTGATTTAAAGTCACATGTTAAGGTGGAAATGAAATATATATTGCTACTTAACAGCCTCAAGAACACTTCTCTATTGTGGGGCATGGGTCTGAGATATCAGAAAGAGTATCGATGTATAAATTCACCATCATGGCTGTGTTAGTATTCAGTGTCTATGGACTTAGTGCTAGCTACATTCTATAAGATGAAATCCTTTTTTCTGGATACGGTGGCAAATAAGTGCCTAAAGTAGGGAGAAAGTGGATACATCTGCATTGCATCTTAGAGACTTCACTAAGGCAGCCCTCAATATCAGGATCATGTGCCATATAGATGATAAGCATATAAGCATGGTCTCGGGCATTTTCTGCATCTAACTCCTTCTTTCTGCCAATCAAATGTTGTGTAGGTGCACTCTGGAGTGCAAAGTTTTCCATTAGGGGTATTGGCATAATTTGTCCTCAGCAATTCGTGTTGTCTCAATAATAATAACTAAGTTGTTCAATTGGTTTTTATTTTGTTTTTCCTCTAGCTGGTACGATGTATTTTAGCACTGCATTCACCACTGTATTAAATAATTTACATTTTGATACAATTTCTTTTCAGAATTGGTAGTATCTGCAAAATAGTGAGGATAATTAATCACCGGCACATTCATGTTCTTCATCACTTGGTGACTTTAATTAAAACTGGATTTCCTCCTAAAAGTAATGAAGTAAATTTTCAACACCCTTACAACACTTTATCTCCTGATTTCCACTTTTCAAACTGTTGTGCTCTCTAGTGGGGGGAATGTAAAATGTTTTGACAGCACTGCAGACAGCCTGATTGACTGCTGCCAATCAGAAAAAAGTGTCAGGCTGCTTCAACTGATTGTTGCTACTGTCAGCTGAACAGTGGAACAGACTCTAACACCGATGTAAAACTTAACATTCAGCTTTGTGCTTGACTGTTGGACAGTACTTCTTAGATTTCACATCTTATATAGTGAAATTAGACTTGAAATCGAACATTAAGTGATATGCTCTGAAGACACTTAGACAGTTAAATTTAGAAGTGTGAACTACCTCATTTATCTCAATCAGGGACTTGGTATCTTGTTTACTGGCCAAGTTTTTATGTCCAGCTGGTATAGGCATCAATTACGAGTAAGCGCATTTTATTTCTCTCTGCTGCAAGAGTCCAAGTGCATAACATTTGCCAAGGCTCAAAAGTCCCCTTTCTATGAATGATGCAAGGAAGTTTCTGGCATGTTTCAATAATTGCTACAGGACAGATAATTCTACTTCTCTTCAATCTTTAAGCCTGGATAGCAGAAATAAGTTCTTGCCAAAATGTGTTTTAGCTAAGACTTGATAGTTTTTTCCCAGTTGTGGCTAGACTTCGCGAACGAAGATCCAGGGAGGGCTCCACCCATGCTCCTCATCAGTGCCTTTTACAAGCGCGTTGATAAAAAGAGGATAGCGGATAGCACCCTCAAGCCTACGCAATGGATTTGTTTTTAGGTGAGACACAGCATGCGCAGAGCTGGACCCACCCTTTAGTCCTAAGGGTCATCTGCCAGGGCCTAGCAAGCTTGGACCCAGTAGTTTCCACACATAATCACAGAATGGTTGAGGTTGCAAGGGACACCTGGGGATCCTGTAGTCCAACCCAACCAGCTCAACCTGTGTCAGCTATAGCAGGCTGCCCAGGACCATATCTAGCTGAGTTATGAACATCTTTGAGGATGGAGTCTCCACAACCTCCCTAGGAAAATTGTTCTAGTGTCTGACCACACTTACAGTGAAGTATTTAAGTGAAATTTCGTCTCTTTCAGTTTCTGCCCATTGCCTCTTGTCCTTTCACTATGTACCACTGAGAAGAATCTGGTTGTATCATTTTTTCTCAGTCCCTTGAAGTACGTACACACAGTGCTAAGTGCATCCCCTGAGATATTTCTCTCCAAGTTAAAAAATCTTAGTTCTTTCAGTCTCTCCTTATATGAAAGTTGCTTCAATTCCCTATCATCTTAGCAGTCCTTTGTGTATGTGCTTTCTTCTGCAATGCCTCTGCCCTTATACCTCATAGCAGCTGTTAATTTTTTACCAGACCTTTGAAGAGAAAGGTGGTATTCTCAATCAATAAATAATTTGTGTGGCCAAAAATCATTCAAGGCATTGGTTTCACACAACCTTCATCTTTATTAATTTTGGACTATTTTCAAAAAGGGTTGACCCTTAAGTAAAAAGCCTCTATGAATTATTCATTGAAGCATTTTCAGAGAAAGTTGAGATAAAATATTGGCATGTAATAAATAATGGAGAAAAACATGTAATTCTTGGGATTTCTGTTGTAGGACTTGAAAAATGCACTAGAAGTTTCTGATGTATAACTTGTGAGATTTAATTTCACTAAAAATAACTCGTAATCTAAAAAGGATTTTAAAAAATATTTAGCTTTCTGAAATGTGGATATCTCTTCCATATATTTACTCAAATGTAGAATCACAGTCAGTACTAATGCTCAAGAAGTGCACCACATCACAAAGGAACTCCTGACTCAGAACTATGAAGATAATTGGAACTGTGTCATTACAGCTTCCAAGGACTTATTTTACTTATCGGCTGAAACCTGTATCAGCTTTTTGTCTATTTGTTAAAGTTTGTTTTAAAAATATTTGTTTGTTTGTTTGTTTTTAACATCTCACAAGCAACTGAATCCCAAAGTATTCAGGCTCAAACCATTTCTTCCTCCTCAGTCAGACAGTGTTGTGTCAGGAAATGCTGCTTTTGCAAGGACAACTAAATTTGTACATATTGAAAGATACTTTCCAATTTAATTTCAGTTACTAAGGAACCTGTCAGTTTTTTCCCCAACAAAAAATAATCACAGTTTTTTCACCCATTTCATAAAGCCTTTTTTATAATTGAAAGAAAAAAAACCACCAAAATGTTATGAAAGCAAATTCTTACCAGAATATGGTTTTGAAGTTCAAATTAAAAAGCTTATGCATTTAATTTGGAACAAAATTATGGTATATATTTAAATTCTGAAATAACTTTTAGAGTCATTCCATTAGGCTGACTTTCTTTTTCAAATATTTTGATTTTACTTTGGGTTGAAATGTTTGAATCTCACACTTGTAGTTAGTTGTTTTTCCTAATTTCTGTATGCAATCTTTATGTTGATGAACTCTTTTTTTCTCGGGGCCTATCAAGAAGGTTTTATACTGAACTTCCCCGGATATTCCCCTGGATATTTATCTTTTTGGCAGACAAATATAATTGCTCATTTGAAAGGGTAAGATCTAACCAGATTTTATTCTGTAAAGGAAGATGGATGGAAACATCTTAGGTGCACATGGTACAAACACTAATCACCGTAAACAGTGGAATGTTTTATGTTTAACCAATAAAGTCTGCAGGTGCTTGTGAATAAAACAAAAAGCATACAGAAAACATAGTGCCAGGTCTGGAGATAAAGAGCTGAATCTGCTAAAGAGTGATTCTCCTGCCCTACTTCTTGCTCTGAAAGGTCAAGTACACTAAGGAGTCACCACATCTCATGACACAGAAAAAAGAAATGTTAAAGGGATAGTATTCGAAGGAAGATGAACATGAAAGATTCCAGAGCCAAAGGATAACCTCTCTAGGCATTCCAAGTTCCTGTATCTATGTCCATCTTGGTGCGCCACTTGCTGAAGACAGTGAGAGCCTACGAGACTCATCAAATAAATCTGTGAGACGCAAAGCTGTTTGACCTCCTGCAAGCACTGTTGCAACACTGTTTGCATAAAGGTCATGGTATAAGAACTGAAATGAAACCCCTCTTCACCTTCCTGTACTTGTTTCATTGTCCCTTCTCTTCATAAAATACTGTAAGTGTGCCTTCAAACAGTGGGCCTCAACAGGCTTTTGTTGCAATCAGTAATATGCCGTTGTTGGCACGACTCTAAAATTGGCTCCTGCTCTGCTACGGAACAGGGAAGAATTACCACCACAGATAATGGTATCTTTGAGGAATATGACAGTACAGTTACAGTATTTCATTTCCATCTCTCATAGCTCAGACTGACAACCATTCAGAACAAAAAGGATGAAAACTTGGTTCTTAACCATTCATTTACAGGAGCTTATTCTATTCCCCTTCATCCCATTTTGGTTTCTTAGCTATAATGAAGCCTATACCGGGTAAGGAGAGAAAAGCTGTAAGTAATGACATGACTTAAAAAAGGAGAAGGAGAACAAAACTTAAGAACTGAAGAAGAAACTCCAGCAATACTAGATAATCTGTTCATTATGTATCCTCTACTTGGATTCAATTTGAAAAGGAAAAAAAACATGGAAGCTAATAATCTTTTAATCTAAGGATTCTAAGAATCACTAAAAGTGTCACTTTTTCAATTGTTTGCCTCATTGGCAAATATATATTTAAGTATACATTGAGTAAGCACTATTTTATGTGGATTCTGTAGTAAGTTATAGTGATGTAAATTTTGAGTAATATTGATGTTGCACTGTTGCGCCAATGTTACAACTGAAAATATAACCAGGACTCTTTGTGTAGACCCATAGTAACCTAGTTTAAGTACATGAATATTGCAACTACTATTTCTTTTCTTTTCATACACTTAATTACAGTATTAGAGTTTTCTTTAATTTTTATGAATTTTGACATTATCACTAGAAGTACAGTGTAGCTCATGTTGCCTTCTTATACTGAAACATGTTGTGTAATAACCAAAGTCTCCTTGAAGACTGAGTTGATATCATAGTGGAATAATCACTCTATCATTATCTTTAACTACTGTGAAATGGACCTGCTGTTTTTGGAAAGGAATTTCTAGAGATCATTAAACAAATAATTTGGTTTCCAGTATGCTGTGTAACTCTCAAGGAAAGAAAAATACTAATAGAAAATGCAAAACCATATCTGCTAAAATGGCTGGTTAAAATAAAAATCTACACCTATCTGAAACATCATTGAGTTCCTGTGCATGGAAGGCAGAGAATATTTCCTCATTTTTCCATTTTCCCAGGAAAGTTCATGTTTTTCATCTTAAACAAAAAAAAACTTTAAAGGTTCAATGAATTTTCTCTTTTGTTTCTGTTAAGGCTCATGGAGTTGGCCTCTCAGTCTCTAGGAATATTATAGAGTGTAAGACAGAAATTAGACCAAATCCTGATTTGGCTCTAATATGACATGCCTACTTTGAATGACAGTGAACAGAGGCCAACCAGTGTGATATGTTCTTCATCTGTGTCCTTTGTCTTCTCCATCTTCCAGATGCATATTTGGATTTTCCTCCATCTGAGAGGATCTGATCAATGTTTGGTAGACTTCTTGGATATCAGCTCTGTACTGGAGATATTTTTTCAGCAGGGAGCTATTCTTCCTCTTCTTCAGACTCCTATATGCCATTCAAATTTATAAAAAACTATCAACATAACAGGGACTTAGCTCTTAAGTCTTTTGATGTGGGTGAGTAGATATGTAGGTGAGTTGATACGGATAAAGTAAAAATCAGAGCTGACTTGTGTTTTGGATATGGTTTAAATCAAACCCTTGAGAGTAAATGACTATTTCTCTTAACTCTGGTTTTGGCTAAGATCAGAACATGAAGTTTTAAGGGACTCCTGAGACATATTATAACTTGATCAGAAGCCTATATGTAGTACAGTGTCTCTAAAAAACCTTTCTTTGTGGGATTACAAACCTATTTTGAAATGCAAGTATATCAGATCTGTTTCCAAAACTGTTCAGTTTTGTCCTTGAGTTCTTGTATCTAGGATTTTTTTTTTTTTAAGAAGAAAATAGGAAGATATTAATCATAAAATTGCTGGACTTTAATGTATAATTGAGTAAAGAAAGTCTTTTGTCTATTTTTACCATTGAACGAATAGTTCATTACCATATGCTCTGAATTAACAGTGTTACAGACAAAGGTGTTTTTTTTATCTAATAAATGGATAGTTTGGGAACTTCAGACTGCAAGAAAAATATGATTAATATAAGTCATTACATTTTAGTCAGGTTAATTCCTATAAACTTGCTTGAATCTGTATGAAAAAAATAAAGATAATAACAGTTGACATCAAAAAGAAAATTCTTGAGGAATGTAACATTTCAGGAAGTACAAGAACATTTGATCAGTGTGATAAATTATTTTTACAATGGTAAGTCCTGTGTACAAAAACCTTCATTCAGGCTTCTGATTATTGATTCATTCTTACATACTTTCTGTTTTAATTTGTAACCTGAAACAGTGACTGCCTATTTCCAGAAAAGAGACATTAGATATTATGGACTATTACTGCTGCCTTTTCAAAACGTAAAAACAGGAGCTGTTAGATCACTTTAACCAGAACACTGCTCCAAAATGCATATGTGAACATGCTTGAAATATTTTCTCTTGCAGTTTAGATTCCCATGTTTTGACTGGTTCATGTTCTTGTGAAAAGGACTGCTGCGCTTCAAACTCAGTGACAAACTTTTGTCTAACTAACTTTTCAAAGATTTGACTGTTTTTCAATACCTGATTTCCATGAGTGATATTCCACATTTGTTGCAGCCTCTTGAAGATTTGTGATTTGATTCATGTGAAGATTTGTGTCATAGGCCTTAATCAATGCATCTCATCAGCTAGATAAAAAAAAAGAAAAAAAAAAGAGAATCTCTTAAGGCAAATTAAGGATCTCAAAATTGCAGTATCTGATTGAGTTCATAATTTCACACAATGTAAAGTTCCCCTGAGAAATTTCAGCTCAGGATATTACACTATGGCACGAAAGAGATCTTTTCCATCCATTCAACTTCTATTAAAACAACACAGAAATCGTTTGTGGTCTGGAAATTGAATATTCTGCAATCAATGATACAAGTGATGGACTGTATGAACAAGCTGCAACTGCATAGAGTCATCAGGTAATCACTGATTGCAACTGGAAGATGAAGAAGCAATCCAATTAGCTTCAGATAAGTTAAACATTACAGTTTCTATTAACAGCTTCAGTCAATAGAGAAAGTGTAGCAGCACTCTCAGACAGTGGCTTAAGAACTTCCTGTGTCAGAACTTATAGAGTTATTATTATAAATGAGAAAAAAACTATCATGGAGAAAAATCTCTGTGAACTCTTACCATCACCCAGGTTGACATTAATAGCAAGTTCTTCAAACCAGAAAGTTGTTGAATGGAAATAATATCTTCTATGTCTTCTACACAAGTGACATCTTTGACTCCATCCTGGTAGACTCATTATGCATGCTACTGTAAAATTTCAGAGACATCATCATCAGGAAATAAGCATAAGATCATTGCTCATCCTATCCCAAATTTTCATTGCAGGGCCTACAGCAGGGACAGATGTGCTTCATGCCTCACTACAGCCATAAGTAGGTGGCATCATATTTTGTCGAAAATGACTCTGGAAGATGGGAAATGTTCTCAGCAGGAGCTGGACAGTCCAGAGAAGTGATGTAGCATTAGGAATAGAATTGCTCTGGTACTGCTCATCTTTGGCATTCAAGAGTCATGACTAAGGCTTCATAGAAATCATGAGAAGGCATAAAATGATCAGGTACAAACAAACAAGCAAATGTTTCGTGGAAGTGGATAGAATTTTAAATAGTCTCTTACCTGGAAATCTTTCAGGTTCACTGAGGTCATGTATTCTAGCTTATCTTGACAGCTGCAGGAGCTAGAAACTCTTTTTTAAATGAAAGCTTATGTATTCATATAGCCAGCAACTGCCTGGAGGGTTTCAGCCTTAAGTAATAAACAAGCACTAAACTTCGCAAGGAATACTAACACATTTTTTCTTACTCTATTTGTTCCTTTTTTTAGTATTGAAGAAAAATACACTTCTTTTTCTCTTTCTTTCACCACAGCTGATGTTGGCAATGAATGTCCTTGTCTTATTTAAAGACATCTTTAAATGAGCTTTCTGAATAATTCTGGTCATCTTCTGCCTGTCTCTGTCCTCCACAGGCAGATTCCTTCAGGCAACTATCTCCTGAGTGTGAAAGAAGCACTTGCTGCTCTCTAAATAGTGCATTGCTGCATTTCAAAGGCTAGAAAGAGTTACTGAGGTATATGTAACTAGAAATGTTTCTCTTTATGTTAGTTTAAAATGAAAATAATAAAAATCCCCAAAGTTTGTTTCTGTATGTTTGGAAAATGCTGAAAAGTTACTTGCTTTCCTGTTTGTTTGTTTTTTTTAAATGTAATTTCTTTACAGAATTTTGTAAATTTTGAGTGTTCACATAAGCTAATGAAAATTCAGGTATATGTAAAATCACTGTGTTCTTCAGTCTATAATTCTATATACATTTCTCAGTGACTTCTGTAGAGGTATTTATGCATCATACATTAGACAGACCCTTCAGTCTTCTATACGTAGTACTTCTAGGCCACAGCTACAATAAAAAAAAACAACAGGAAAATCTGTTTCTATTGGTCTTTGCTGCATAGTAGAGTTTTCTACAAAAAAACCCCAACCAAACAAAAATCCCAAACAACCCAAACAGGATAAATGAAAAGAAACTTTTCTTACACTTTGCAAATGATGATTTTAACAAATGGGAAGAACCATATAAGATAAAAACCTGAAAATATTCAAATGACTATTATCCCCTCTCCCTATTTACTGAAGTATATTACTAATAGTTGGAGTCCTTTTTCTGGTGTGTTACTGCTTATGTGAGTTTCTACCTTCCTTCTCTATTCTATAAATTTCAATTCTACAAATTATACTTACTTTTTTTTTGAATGTATAAATGAATCATGTCTGAGTGCTCTACCATCAACTTCAGATGAGGTAGTGATTAAGAACCTACTTACTGGCTTGGAAAATGAGTAAGCTGTAGGACTGACCAGCTCTTGTCTGTCATCAGCTCTTCTTTACCCCTTACTCCTAGTAATCACTTTGACTAGTTCCTCATTTCAAACTATAATTTCTGTAATTTCAGTTCCTTGGCAGAAATATGATCATATGGACCATGTCCATGTAGTCCTTGTTTTAAGAGGGACTCATTGCCAATGAAATTTTGTTGATCCTGCATTGACTAGAATGTCTCAAAGGTTAAAATGACAGTCCTCAGTTGTGACAGATGGGCTGACCAGGCATTTCATGATATAAATGTAACTCTAGTTCCCTCAAATTTTTATTTCATGCTTGCTTACTCTTGCTTGGTTTCTTTCCTGCCTGCATTCCTTGACTTCCAAATTTTTCATGTAGAGAATTTAGGATTAATATTTTGATGCAAGTGTATGCTGAATTGAAATTATATGATATACACAAAATCAAATGTTTAAATAAGGCCTGAGTTTTTAAGGTGCTAGGGCTCTTGATTACCTTGTGATAAATATTATCCCTGCAGTGGTAGCTCCCTTAATAAAAAATATGACAGTGTGTATTATGAAACCAGTAAATTTCATTGTGAGAAGCAAATCAAAATTCTTTGGAACAAGGAACACTCAGGGCAAAGCCCAAAACACAGGTTTGGACATGCAGACCTTGATGGAAGTGTTCTACAGCAAAGTGTCATGACCTGCTCTTCCTCTCTTCACTTTCACAGTAGTTTCAGAGGAACTGCATCTTTTCCATTGCTATGCATTTTGCTTATATTCACTCGTCACTCAAGGTGCTGTTCAGTCAGCTCTGTATTGTATGTTGCCTCATTAGAATGGAAGTATAATAGTAATTTTTTTAGTGCCTTACAAGCAGATTCTCTTTTGAGGAAGACTTTTTACCACATTGCGTATTTATTAAAACCATCTTATCCAGGGGAAAATGTTTGCTTATATTGTTCACCAGCATTTATTTAGCAATTATTCTTCACTAAGTGATTTAATCAAGAAATTCTGTACAAAATAGTAACAATTTTTTGCCAAGCCTCATTCACTTATAAACTGAAATTTTTACAACAGAGTAGATGTGGACTGGCCTGGTGCACTTTACTTCAACCTTCCTATTTTTTTTTTTGTCTAGATAACTGAATTCAGTGTCTGTACTTTGCCATTTCTGCAGTAGTATTTATAACAGAACGTACACTAACTTAGGCAAGGCTAGTCCTAGATTTAGTGAGGTGCAACATTTGCTTTAAATGTACGTTTTTGTAAGACTATTTGCAGAATAATGAAATGATATATTATAAATAATCAGGCAGCATTTTATTTCATGGTAACTGCACTTGAACATTATGAGGAGTCATTTACCAACCACAGGTAATAGTTTCTCAGCATTTCCACTAGGAATCACCATATTCAAGTGTTTACACCTGGTAATAAATACTCACAACAGGCTTGAAACACAAGGTCACATCATGAGAGTTAATTTATTATCACATGGTGGAAGTAGTTTTATAAATCAGCTTTCTACATCCTTGCAAGAGAAAACTAATTTCAACACTGGTTAGACCAGCCTAGAGATTATTTTTTTGAGATACCATATTAATTGAAGAGCCAATAATTTCAGTGCTGGATTTTTGGGGTTTTTTGGCTCAACTGCACAAAGAACACTAGAGTTAACAGAATTACTCCTAGACACATGCAAGCTCTATTTATACTGGTGTGTTCTCTGACTCAGTTGAAGGACCTAGCACTTGGCCTCTGAGGTTGTTATGGTTTGGATGAAATAACGAGACTTGTGGATTGGAAAAGGCTGAACAAGTTTAACTATTTTAATAGAAAACAATGGCAGAGGCAAATATATATATATACAAGCATAGATACAGNAGGTTCACATGGGTCCTCTTCTCAAGCTTGTCCAGGTCTCTCTGGATGGCATCCCATCTCTGAGGCATGTCAACTGTACCAGTTGATCCCACTGTCTAAATCATTGATTAGGATACTAAACAGCACTCGTTCCAATACAGGCCCCTGAGGGACAAAACTGCATTGAAGATCTAATCTTAACACAGGTTATCTCATATTAAAACATTTTGAAAGACTTAGTAATAATACAGATGTGTTTAGTATGCCAAAATCATTACCTGAATGGCTGATCCTAGAGACGTCTTGAAATTGTATGTACAAAGGATGACATTTACAATTCTCAGGACAAACCAGCCTAAAACTGCTTCCTTCTAATGTCCAGCTTTTTAAAAATATATTTAAGCAAGTGTAAATGATAACTTTATGTTAAAAATAAAACCTGGAGAATTCTCAGTGAAGCATGAAGTTCAAGGCCAAAGTCATTCTTTCTACAAGTATTGGAAGAAAATGAGTCACAACTACCTAGCATGCCATTCTATATTTAACTCTGCCAAAAAAACTAGAAAATGGAATTTTGAGGATGAATTACCACTATTTGTATAATGCCAGCATTTTCATGTTATTAGCACAATTTACAATAGTAAATACACTGTGCAGTGAAGAAACAATAGTCTGAAAATACAGCCTGTGTAAGTTAACCCAGGGAATGAACAGTGTTGTAAGGTAAGTATTTACCAAGGTGTGTCAATTTAGTTGCTACCTTGCCGGAGATGTTATGCAGTTGTTAAAACAATGGGTGTACTTAGAAAGACTGAAAATATTTTTAAAGTATTTATTCTGTTCTAAAATTTTGTATTTTTTTCCAAGGCCTCAGCTTCTGCTAATCACATGTGTTGCAGTAACATCTGTCCGTTCTGCTTTGTTGTCGTCAGCTCCCCTGAGCTCCAGCCTTTCTTTAACACACTTCTAAGCACTTTAGCCTTTTTCTTCCAAGTAACAATGATCTAAAATTTCCCATTACTACTTGCGTTCTGAAGTCTCTCTGCACTATGTAACACTCTAGCTCTAAGGGTTGTATACTTAGAATTTATGTGTCATTCTGTTCAGAAAAAGAAAAGGTTCTCTTTATAATGTACCCCCATGTGATAATACCTGTAAGGGAGTCTGTTAGCTGATTGATAAGTTACAGATAACCAGCTGTTCATCTCTATCTGTGAGGAAACGAAAATTAGCTACATACATTAAATCGACATTTCAATAACTTTTCAAGAACTTGAGTGTTCAGTAATAAATAATGCTTATTTAGTGTATTTTTCTAAATGTGGTTCGTAATATGGACACATAGTATCTTCAAGAAAGTGCAAACTGGTACAAATTGCAGTGTTAGTGAGATTAAACTCCTTTCACACCAGTATATTCCTGACTTGTAGCAGGATGAATTCATAACTTCTCCCCAACGAAAAAAATAATAATAGTAACAAAAGAAGCCCTAAAATAATGATGAAGAATGAAACTTATCATGCCTGACCATTTCTAACTCTGTGTCATGGACAAGAGAACCTGAATTTCCAGTTACTTTTTAGATTGTCTCTGAAACAATCTGTGTTTTGCTAAATATTTGCACCGATGAAACATTAATTATATTAATTTTTACCTTGATGAAACATTATAGACAAAATCAGAATTCTGAATTAAATTTTGACTGTTTACTATTTGGTTCATGAAGACCAGAAGTTCTGAAAAAAGATTTGAATTTTATTCATTTTTTGAGGGAATACAACCTCTTTCAGTAACTACTACAGTTTTCACCCCTTGCTGTGTTCTTAGCAGCTATGCAAGTTTAGAGGAGTTAAATAAGGTTTTCTTTGCAGATTTTTCATAGTGTTTAAAAATATGTAATGATTTCAGGAGGATAGGCCCAGAGGTCCTCATTAAAAGAAAAAAAAAATTAGGAATACTCTGCCCTGCAAAAAGCTCTCTCAGTCACAATGATCTGATGTCCCACTGTTTTCACCTGAGGAGAATCATAGAATGGTTAGAGTTGGAAGGGACCTTTAGAAGACATGTAGTCCAACCCCCTGCAGCGAGCAGCTGGACACTTCTCTGACTTTTCCTCTCTCTTTTGTCTCATAAAAGGACCACCTAACCTGGAATCTGGTATACCTAAGTTTCAGCATTCTGATGAAGAAAATTAACTACTCAGGACCTAGTAAGGAGTATTAGCCCCCTCTTGTGGAAAAATGCCTTTGTTTCTCCAAACTTCTAGTACAGTGAATGTTACGGAAAGCATACACATCATTATATTAAACAACACGGATGTCAGCAGAATACTATACAAAAAGTTGAAAAAAAGTAAGCATAGTATAGTTTGACAAGACTATCTGTCAGGCTATAGATTTCCAACTAACACTCACTGACTGAGTATGTGCCTGTGTATATGAGCAGGAATGAATTTCTGTCTTGTTCTTTTCAGTGCTTTCCATAAAAACATCCTGCTGTGGTGCTGACTGTCTAGAGTCGGGAAAACCACTGGTGGCAATTATCCCTTTGGAGTTCTTTTGAAAGGAATTCTGGGCTTAGAAGAAATAATTTGAAAAAAAATTAAAAGGGAATGGAAGTCATGTTTTATTAAAATCAGTAGGATATTTATTTTCTGTTTATTATAAAATCTACTAATTAAGTGGAAATAAAGTTGAAGTTTAAGGCATTTCTGTCAATAACAGTAAAGAAAATTTCGTCCAGTGAAAAAGACAGTATCGCATTAAAATATACAGTGTAATGCCATTTTCTGAAAAGGTATTTAATCAAAGGTTCAGAGTTACACTGAATATACACTGCATTTCAGCTGGCCCAAATCAGTAAAGCAGAAAAATCCCATTGCCAGCTTATTCTAACAAGAACATAGCAATTTGAGAGAGTGTAAGACCCTTTTAAAAGTTCACTCATGGAAGGAGAAGTATTTGGAAATACAGCTTGTGGTGTTCTGTCTGAAAGACATTTGATACAAAGAGGTAGTCAAGGACTTGAAACACCAAAAAACAGTGTTCTGGACCTCACATTTTACAATTAGAGAATGTAACCAGCAAGAATCACACTAACAGTTTACTTTGAAAGGTGCCCAATCTTCATTGATTATATTGCAGAATTAGCTATATTTCTCTGAGATGTACTCCTGCAAAAATCAGTTGAACTGCAATGAACATTTCATTAAAAAGTGCAATGTAAAATGTAGTCCACCACAGTTCTATGTTAGATATAGCTCCTACTCTGAATGTTTTGTCTTTTGTGTGTTTACGGAAATGGAGCCCTACTCAGTAATTTGTGAGCTGAACATCTCTTTGAGCCTCTTTTTGTATGGTAAGATCATAATTTTGGTGATCATTACAAAGGTCCCTTCTTTCTGTTTTTTTCAGGTTCAAGCAATCTATTCTAAATAACAGTAATTAGAACTATACATTGTATGCTAAATCCAGTTTCACTGGAGCCTTATACAATGTGTTGCTGTCCTTTTCTAAATAATACTTATATTTTCCTTTCTAATGCTGATTTCATGTTGATATCCCACAGCCATTCTGAGATCAGCCAGCACAGTTATATTTTTTTCTCCTTTATAGTGTTTATACAAAGTTTCAAGGTTATAGAAGGTTTTTTTGTTATTAATCTCCAACTACTCAGCATAACAAGCATAGTCCTGTAGTTGCAGAGCTGGGCTTCTGATCCTTACAAGGAGAGTTACCAGTCTACCACCCAAGATGGCTCAGGTGCTCAACCTTTAGGGAGGGTAAAGACCCAAATCTCTCCTTTTTGTATTGGCTGTTAATTCAGTGTTAACTAGCTTAGTTATGCATCCATTTTGCTTGGGTCTTAGGCCTTATGTTAGAAATCCTAAGGCCCAAGCTTCGTTTAGGAGCTTCAGGGACTGGCCCCCAGTTTTGCACTAAATATGACATATACAGAATACCTTGGTTTTTTTCAAACTCAATCATTAAGTGAGGTAAATGAAATTGCAAAGTTGAATGGTGTCTTTAAATGTACATAAACCTGGGTTCTTAATCTGTTTTGGAAAGATTAGCACTTTTTTTTTTTTACTTTTATTCACTTATTTGTTTATTTCTGCACTTTCAATATTCATTTCCATATTTACAAACTGGAAAGAGAAAAACATATCCAGAAGACCAGGCATTGTCTTTATCATTTAATTGCAGAAAGGCCCTGATGAACTCCCTCTACTAAGCAAATCATAAAGCTGCTAAACTTTGTCCAAAGAAATTACAGAAAATTTAACCAAAACCGCTATAAAACTCCTAAAAGCATTAAGTCTGGTAAGCAAAGTGAGTAGTTAATGGGACATATTTTTATGTTTCTAAATCATTAAAAACAATCTAAGTATTACTTCTCCTCTAAGTATAGGAAATCCACAATTTATTTTCATAAGAAAATATTTTACAAAACATTAAGAAGTAATTGTGACGGTGTAAAAAAACCTATTAATCTGAAAGAGAATAGACATAGTCTAGTTAAGCATAGAGAAAACGTTTTTGCTTATTCTACTCCTACTCCACATAAGAAGAGCATTTTCTTGAAGAATGTTTGAAGAGTAAATGCAAATTTTTTTTATTTTATTTTTAATTCCCTGAATCACTAAGAAGAAAACTAGTGTAATTGGATTGTTTGAATGATATCATTGCCAATATGTACTCTGAGGTTTATGACTTCAGCCATGAAAAACAACTGCTGCTGCCCATCTAACCATTTCCTAGATGGCAGCTGCTCTATTTTGTAATACAAAATTTATATAGAGCATAACTCAGGTGAACCTCAAGAGCTTCAACAAGACTAAATGCAGGGTCCTACACCTGGGTCGGAACAATCCCCACTATCAATACAGGCTGGG